>PVLA01002152.1:0-289108 GCA_004027455.1 Hydrochoerus hydrochaeris
CTCACTTTCCCTGGTTCCGCAGTTGGGGACCTTTTGCTCTTTCTCTGTCTTGTCATGTTATCGGCCCCCTTCAGACAGGTGGGTGGTGGAGGTCTCTGGGCCTTTCCTATTGCTTATAGTTTTTCTGCAATGCACTTGCTAGGAAAGTACCGCCCCCCAGTCCACTGCGAATCTGCGAGTTACACGCTGAGAGCTTGCTCCTCCCCCTATGCCAGTCAACCAGTTTATGCTTCAACAGGTTTGTGTGTTCCCTGGGGATGCCACTGGCCCAGAAAAGCCTCGTCGCTGGCTATTGGGTTTCAACCAGGGGCGTGGCCCTGCCCGAGCAGATCCCACCAATCTGCTTTGGACTAGGAGTCATCAGCAGACACTGCCTAGGGCCCTGATTCAAGCTGGCCCTGCCCAACTCCAAAATGTCACCCAGCCAGTCCTCCCAGTTTGGGGAATCCAGTTCCCGTAACTCACCAAAGTTCACGCAGCTCGACTGGCTGTTTCCACTCCCTGTCTCAGCTCCTCCTCTAGCCAAGGGTCTGGAGCTCACCAACCCCCGCTCTCGGCAGGGCTGCGATCTCAACTCGATCATGAGTCACCTGACTTTAAGATGTGCCAGTACAGTCATCGGGGCTTGCCCAGCTCCAGCCCTCTGTCCATGCTTCCTTTTCTTCTTTCTTCTTTTTTTTTTTTTCTTTTTCTTTTTCCTCAGTTTCTTTCTGGGTCATGAGAATTCCTCTCCTTTTGTCTGGCTTTCTCCATGTTGCCAGATTCCAGCATCTGAGTTGTTTTTATTTATTTTTTTCTTTTTCCTCAGAGAGGCTCTCTTGTGCCACCACTCAGTCGGCCATCTTGCAATCTCTACTTCAAATGTTTTGCACATTTTTATTGGGTTGTGTATTATTCAAATTACTAATTATTATTATTAATCAAATTCACAGTTCTTAATATATTTTGGATAAAGTCCCTTGCAAATATCTTATCCTAGACTGTGATTTTTCTTTTTCTTCTCTTCAAAGTATCTTTCAAAGAATAAAATATTCTAATTTTGATAAACTCCAAGCTGTCAGTTACGGATATGGCTTCTGGTAACACATCTAAAGGATCTGCTTTGCTTAACCCAAGGTCACAAAGATTTCTCTCCTATGCTTTTGGAAATCTTAGGTTCTTAGGTTTACATTTATATCTATTGTCCACTTTGGGTTAATTTTTCTATATAATACAAGTATGGACTGGAGTTCTTTTGTTTTTAAATATGGATATTTGACTGTTCCAGCAATTAGAAAAATGAACCTTTCCCCAATCAATTAGGATGTACATGGTCTTAGAATCAGCTTTCTCACTTTTGTCAAAAATCAACTGTCCATATGCATGTGGATCTTTATCTCAATTGTCTCTTCTGTTCTAATCTACAGATCTATCTTGATGCCAGTTCTCACCATTCTTGACTACTCTAACTCTTAGTAAACTTTGAAACCAGTTTTTTTTTTTTTTTGGTTGCCAATTTTAGTCTGACTATTCAAGGTTCTTTGCATGTCTACATGAATTCTTAGAATCAGACTACTAATAGCATTCTGAGAGTTTGGCTGAGATCACACTGAATCTATGGATCATTTTAAGAGAATGCAGGCATTAATACTACTACTTTTTAATGAAAAATATACCACACTAATAAGAATAACTGTCTGAAAGTGTATTTATTAAAATTACTAGACTAAAAGTATAGCTATTAGAGTTTTGTAACTTTGCTTGTGAAGACAGATAAGCTTTTAAAAGTGCTATCACAAATAGGTTTCCAAAGACGTGCATAGTGGTACAGGCCTGCAATCTTAGTATTCTGCCAGCCTGGGAAATTTATAAAGAGGCTGACTCAAAATAAAAAGTAGGAAGGGGCCTGGGGCTATAGCTCAGTGTGAAGGCTCTGAATTCAACCCCAATAGCACAAACATGCACACACAGTGTGGGTGCATGCATGCATGGGTATGGATGGATGGACTGATGGACAGACAGTGCTGTTATTAAATGCAGTGTCTGGCATATGCTCAGTAAATGCTCTAATGTTTACAAATAAACCTGTTTTCTTACAGAAAACATTTTTTCCAGAGCACTTACAAGCACTAGAGAGAGAATAAAAAAATGGTAGAATAACTTTTCTAAAAATTAAGTTTACTGCACCTTTCAGCTACATATAATGATCACACTTGTCACAGGGAACTTGATCTGTACGTGATATACCTGATTCTTTTTTTCGTTTTTACTTTTAAAGTCATAAAACGTGTATTATTTCGGTTTTCTTGCCTGCCTTTTCTTTAATGCTGGGGTTTGAGCCTAAGACTCTGCATACGCAGTGCAGCCCTGAAGGTCACTTTTAGCAGCATCCCTTCCTGGAGGAGCCCGCTTAAGACACAAGCTAGGTGGCTCCTGATGAGCCCAGGGCATCTCCAGCTAATTTTCTGATGTCTTCCAAGGAGCAGTTCACTCCAAACAGGCTTAAAATACAAGTAGTAATGCTGAGTTTACAAACAACAGTAAAAAGTAACAAGATGTGAACGGCATGTCACACATATCACACTGGAGGGAGGACTCCACAATGCCATGTGATTCATTAACCCAGCAATTACCGGGCACCTCCTCGGTGTCAGGAACTGCACACTCAGGGAAAAAATCTTTCTTTGTCATTTTATTATTTACATTTTGTTTCAAGGAAAAAACATTAAGAGCTACAAGGTCTAATATGTGAGGGATGTACAGAGGGGCAGAAGAGAGTGACACAAAAGGGAGAAGGGAGGTGGCAGAGAAGCTGTCAGAGAAGAGCCACTGTAACCCAGGGGGAAGGTGTGGCTGCTGCAGGGTCACCATCCAAACAGACCCAGATGCTGCAGGCAATTTAAAGGTACAGGCTCACAGAGAAGCAGGCAGCCACTGCCACCTGTCCAGAATTAGTCTGGGACACAGAAAGAAACCACTGTGCATTATGAAGAGATCTTAATGCCTTAAGAAAAATTAACCAAAAAATGTCTAGAGCAACCGAAACATTTAAAGTCAAATGACAAACTAGTAATGCACTCAGCACAATATAAATAATGATTATTGCAGCAACCACAATACATACTTCTATTGAACTGTGCCACGGTACTAAATATTCTCTCTGTCTCTTTCTCTCTCCATATATATATAAATATTTTTTTTAATGGAATACTCACCAGAATCTTGAAAGGCATGTGTAATTTTTAAGATTTTTTTTTTCATTTTATAGCAAGGAAATCGAGCTCAGAGATTTTAAGTAACTTGGCAAGGCTCACACAGCGAGCGGGCAGAATTGGGACATGCAGGAGATGATCCGGAGTGTGGTGTACGAACGCTTGATTTCAACAGCAGGGTGTCGCTGACTTGGCAGCAGATACAGTGGTATTTGTAAAACACATACCTCTACCTGTACTCAGGAGGCTGAGGCGGACACTGCTATGAGTTCAAGACCAGCCTGGACTACATAGTGAGTTCAAATGCAGCCTGAACTACATAGCAACACCCTGTCTTAAAAACAAAACAAAACAAAACAAAACATCCCCACATACTTCCATACACAGATTGCAGTGTCTAATAGACTGACAATAAAATATGCACACCAGGGAACGAACATACTGTGCCAACATTCTAAACAACCTGCTTAAATACGATTTTGAGATTAATGTGAAAAATTTTCTGAATATAAAACTTTGGAAAAGTAATATTGAGACCAATCTAGACAGATGACTGTTATTTATAAATGATTCATTACAGAACAACTTTAAATTCATAAAGCAACAATAGGAACCTGACTAATAAAGTGTACTATTTTACAAATTAGAGAACTATTTTGAGATTACAAATTTGCTCATGAATTTGATGGGCAGGTAGACTATAATTAACAAAGCTGGTTGGAAAGTCTGAAGTATTCACAAGAAGACTAAAAAGTACTGGTTATGATATTTAAATCACTCAAAGTTAGAATGGAGAGTAGAACAAAAATAGTGTATCCACTCATGTATGTAATTAGTATGGACACTACCAGTTAACATTTATTGAACATCATGTTCCAGGCATTACACTGAAGAATATAAATATATATAAATATATATTAAATGAGAATCAAATATATATTATATATATATTGAGAATCAAATATATATATTTAATTTTGAAAGTATTATTTAATTTTGAAAGTATTATTATTCACAAGGACAGGTGATGGGCAAGTGCTAAGAGATGCTAAACGACCTGCCTGAGTTCACACAGAAAGTGAGTGGGGAAGCTGAGGCTCCCCACAAAGTCAAGTATCTTGGAGAGAGAAACAGGAGAACAGTATCTATGCAACCTTACCAGATTCCTGACTGCCATTCACAGCTCAACTCTAATGGAGCTACATGACAGTACACAAAGAAAATATTATTTCTATTAAAGAAAATATTTTCATGTCAATGAACTAATTTGATGTCGATAAAGTTGTTTAAATGTCGGTTTGTAATAGGACCTTATTTTGAAGGACCTGTCCAAGTATCAACAAAATTTTTACAGTCATAATTTCTCAACCTAAATTCACATTTCCACTGTCACCAAGATCTAATGATCGCTCCTGTCAAGGAAGATGGAGGAGGGAAGGAGGCAGGGTAGGGACAGAAAGGGGACCAAGCATGATGAATCTCAACTCCTAAGGTGGAAGTTCTATTCCCAAATAAACACAAGAGTGGGAGAAAAAGGTAGGAAGCCATAGTTACCCTGGTGTTTGCCTACTTGTTCCAATCCAACTTTCTTTTCAAATAAAAATGAAATTTCAGATGCATTTATGGATATTTATTTATATCAAAGACAAATGTCAAATTTAAGTAATGAGACTGGCAAGCACAAAGAAATATTCTTAATTTCCCTCCCACAGTTAAAGCTTCCTTAACGTAAGGAGATGAGAAAAATATTACCCCAAAATAATGTTAGATATACAGAAGAGCTGCAAAAATGTTAGAATTCTGGTATCACCTCCAGTCAGTTTCCACAATAAGAAATCAAAGCAGGAGATTGAAATACTAAATTTCAGGCCTCACCTGACTTTCGCCATAGTAACTATTACTTACAGGCATGCAATTTTTAAAACATCAACCTGTCTTTTTCAATTAATGACATTTCTTTATCCATTAGGATACTCAGTGATATCACTACAAAAATTACTAGGTTGTTCTAATTTCACAATTCCTCCCTCTGCTGGAGGCGATGACATGAGGGAATCTGCCCCAAACAGACCTTAGTGCTGGTGCCCAGAGGCCGCTACCAAAGCAAAGCAGAAAAAGATGGCTTTGCGCTTCCCTTCGAAAGACTCACCCAAATGCACACTATTGTCTTATGAATCAGAAAATGAAGCTTAGCGATCTGGCTCCAATGCAGGAAAATTTATAATTTTGGACTTCTTCCCCTGGTCTATTTAAAGCACTCATGTGGCTTCCAGTCTGACAAGACTGTGAAATTTTGCCACATGCTTTTTCTATAGCAGTGATAACTTTGTACAAAATTATCTACCCAATCCTAAGTGAGTAACATCAGATGACTAAGACAAGGGAAAAGACAATGCTGAGGTTTTCAAGCATAGGTTTGCTCCTGGAAACATCCCAGTGTGGGTCTTGCTGCTGAATGCACCTCCAGCATCAGGGCAGTGAGCAGAGCCTGCTGGCAAGTTCCACACATTTGCTCCCGCACTGTCATGATCGAGCTACTGTGTAGCTTTTGCATATACACTTTAATGACTACTAATACTATGGCTATCTATAATTTTATTACTCAATCAGATGAACCATCTCTCTCAAATATTTATACACTAATATGCTTATAAGATAGTTCTAAAACTAAATTCTGAAGCTGAAAAGCATATAAAGCATAACTGGGAATTACGAGGCTTTCGCTGCTATCATATCATGGCTCTAGATATACAATCAAGTGGCCAAAAAGGCTAACATGGACGTCTCACACACAGGTAGTTTTCATAATTAAAACTGGATACACCTAACTGCTAGTTAGAAATCAGAGTACACAGACTAATTTTGGTTATGTGTCAACAGTACCAACTTTGTCTGGTTCATCTGGACTTTGTTTTAAGCAATACTGTACAGTATTCTGCCTGGTTAAGATATTTAGAACAATGCACTATAGATAAATGAGGTGGTAAAGTCTGAATAGGAAAAGACATGGTTCCTGAACAAAATCAAAATGAGCTACAATGCAAGGTTTTCTTAGTAAATAGTTAAGTTTTATAGCTTATATTGCTTTGGGTTTTTTGATTTTTCATTCTTTTTTTTTTTTTTGATATGTGTTGCTAGGTTTTGTTGGAGGGCATTTATTCTTTTATTTTAAAAAGTAAAAAAGGATAGAAATAAAACAATTTCAAAAAAGAGAAAAAAGGGAATTAACATTAGTTAATATATTGCACATCGTTATCTCAGAACACGTTTTTCAGGTTACAAAATCTAGATACAAAAGTGAACAATCAAACAATGACAGCACAAACTTCTTTTTGATGAACTGAGAGAGATCAGTAGTATAGTTGTCTATCTAGTATACATATACATGCATACATGTATATATGTTTACCAACATACATATAATTGTTTCCTTTCTTCCTTTCCTCTTTTGAGCACTTTCTTTCCCTTTCATTATTATAATATCTATCGTACATTTTGGATTTATTACTCTTTCAGTGTTTTACTATTATTTTTTACACTAGAGAGACAATATGATATTTACAAATCAGAGTCTGATTTATTTCACTTACGAGTATAGTCTCAAGTTGCTGGGGGGGGGCATTTATTCTGATTAGGGTTTTCTGCATCTCAAAGTTTTTTTTTCTAAGTTTTGGGAAAAACAGTCCCACTCATTTAATATCTCAATATATGAGTAATAGTAATGGTAAAACAAATTACCATAAATGATGCTTATGATATTATAGGTCAACAAAAATAATTTTCATTATTTTTAATATTTCTATCTACCAAAGAACACTTTCCTTATTATGTTCAAGTACAGAGCAAGCTTTCAAGATTTTTTATTAAAAATGAAAGCTAGAAGAAAGAGTTTATCATCACCAAGAAATAACATTTCAAACAATGAATATTCTAATTACCCCAATCAGTATTCAATGGACACAGGTATCAAATCATCACACTGTACCCATAAATATGTCTAATTATTATGCGTTAATTAAAACTTTTTAAACACACGCTTATCAGTCAGGTGTGGTGACACACACCTGTACTCCCAGCACTCTGGGAGGCTGAGGCAGGAGGATCACAAGTCTTACACCTGGGAAACTTAGCAAGACCCTGTATTTTTGTTTAGTTTTGTTTGTTTATTTATTTATTGGTACTGGGAATCAAATTCACAACCTTGGGCTTGACTGAGAGGTGCTGTGCCTGCTGAGCTATATCCCTGGCCCAAGACTGTTTTAAAATTAAAAATAAAGATGAAGCTGGGACTATAGCTCAGTGGTAAAGCACCCCTGGGTTCGATCCTCAGTATCTCTGTCTCTGTCTATCACTCTCTCATACACACACACAAGATGCCGATCAAAAATAGTTAAAATGACTCAAAGGACCTGTTCTGAAAAGCCCCCGCTATGTGGAAGCAGACACACCTACAAGTCAGCCTCCATCCTCTAGAGCACCAGAAAAAGGTAAGTAAAGGAGGGCCCACCTGCTTCCATCATCTTTCATCTCAAGAGACCACTGGGTCCTGCACAGCAACTTACACAGAGAAGGGAGGCAAGTGCTCGTTACTGACATAAATAACTACAGTGTTAAGTAGGGCTTGATAATTTCACCCTTGTGTAAAAATCAGGAAACCATGATGTGGTCAACCATCCTAATTCCAAATTTATATTCTGAGGTCAGTATAGAACCCTATTAATCAGGGATGGCACATAAGTTCCATACGGTGGCTTAACTTGATCTGGACTGGACACGGCCATCCAGCGAGCTGTGCTGAGGGAAGCCCGGAGTTAGTGTGAGCTCTGCCAGCGGCAAAGGGGAGCCACCATGGGGCACAGGTCACGTCGTACACCTGAACCAAATGTACTACAGAAGCCCCCAGATTGCTTGCAAAGAACCAGGAAGCAAGCCCAAAGAATAAAGACAAAGCTAACACTTCCCTCTTACCCTATCTTTTTTAAAAAGGAAGCTACGTTTATGTAAATGTACAGGTGGGTCCCTTGAAATCAAATAATGGCAGGGTCTTAGACTTCCAAAGGAGCTAAGAGCAGACATTTTTTAAAAGTGCATATATCTGTATTGTCTATAGTTTTTGGTGGTACTTGGGACCACTGAGCCACATCCTCAGTCCCCATTTTTTTTGTTCTTTTTATTTTGAGGCACAGTTTCACTAAATTTCCCTGGAGGGACTGAATTTGAGATCCGCCTGTTTCAGTTTCCCTAAGATTATAGGCATGCACCACCGTGCCCGGCTCTTAATACATACAGTAATCTGATGAAACTAAAGGGGATGCAGGGCATGGTGGCGCAGGCCTGTAAAATCCCAGTACTCGGGAGGCTGAAGCAGGAGGATCATGCAAGTTCGAGACCGGCCTGGGCTACAAAGTGAGCTCAAGGCCAGCTTGAACTGCATAGTGAGAGCCTGCCTCAAAAAGAACAAAAGAAAAAAAAAAAAGACTAAGGGGGGTAAAACTCCTCTTTTCTGACACTTCAACGCAGCCAGAAAATATTCATGTGACTCACAGTAAGCATTTTATCTTCATAGATGATATTTATAGGAGGAAAATGCCTAAAAGACAACATGCTTTTTTTTTTGTTTTGTTTTTGATTTATTTGTAAAGACCCCCCCCCCAACTCGATATCTAGACCAGGGGACCCATAAACCACACTGAAGGAATATACTGGATGCTAAGAGCCTGGCTCACAACTGTATCTGCAGCCAGATGCCTGGCAACGGGCTGCACAGCTCTTACTGAGGAGCTGAGCCAGGATCGCAGGCTTCCAGAAGCCATCCCCCTCCACTGCCGCTCTCAGGGCCCTTCCACACACGACACTCATTCTCACCCCCTCCCTTCTTCCCTCCTCCTTGACTCCCTCCCTCATTTTGTTGTTTGGTACTGGGGCCCAGTAATATTAAACATGTACTCTACCAGTCTACAACTTCAGTTCTCCTCTTTGGCTTTATCATGATTTGTTCTTAAAGATTCAAGGTCGCTCCCTGTTATCCACACTGGGCACCAGCTTCCGGACTCAATGGATCTATCTGTCTTGATCTCTTGAGGAGCCGGGACTGAAGCATACAATACGCACAAGTTTTGTGTCTGTCTTTTCTCCCTATCGTCTGTGATAGCTTAACTATAAAACACAAACATTTTAAAAACATTTGTTTACTGCATGAAGCTCAGGGAAAAGGATGAAAAATGTGACTTTTTAAAAATTAATACACTTCTTATATGCAGTTTTCAATAGCTTAAGAATTAAAAAAAGTTGCACATTACTTTTATAATTTGAATGAAAAGATGCTGAGGAATTCTAATTCTTTTTACATAAAGTGTCTCATATTTTCTAAAATGTAAATTAAGAATTCAAACCTACTACTTGACTCATTAAGATTCCTGTTTCTTCATCCTCCAGCATCAAAAAAGAAAAAAAAGTGCTTGCTTCATTTTAAAGTGATTTTGCTGAAATTATTTTTTTCTTTGTCATTGTCTTCCTTTTTTTGTGGTGCTAGAGGTTGAACCCAGGGCCTCATGCAAGCTAGATGAGTACCCTATTCCTGCACTGTACCGCCGGTTCTTGCTAAAATCTTAATCGGCAACTTACATGGATTTGATCAGTGATCTGGAAACAGAAGTACTTTATTCTTATTTTCAGGTAGTTTTCTTCCATAATGACATGTTATATTTAATTTCAGGTAGTAACTTAGTTTGTATAAAGTATATAAATGTGCGTATACTCACATGTTTACTCTATTACTCCCTTTTCCATCTTTAACATGCCTGTGCTGGAACTGTTATGCTGAGCAAACTGTCTACGCAGATACCACATTCTACCAGTCACCTAAAATGGAAGATTGTTCTTCTTTCACTCTCAAGTCCTCCATCCCCTCTATCTTTACTAGTATAAGTATGAAGCTTTTGAATCTTTACATAGTTAACTCCATACTAATAGTATTCATCTAGTAGTGAAGATATAGGTGCTGCATTTAGTATATATCTACTGTATGCCAACATTTTGTTTGTCTTAGTAGTTACCTTATGTATTATCTTTCCCTTGTTGCTGAAGAAAGGTTTATTTAGCTCACAGTTTGTGGAGATTTTAGTCCACTAATTGGCTGGTTCTAAGGCAGGGTGATACATGGCAGAAGGACAAGAGTTCATGGGGGTAGAAGACAGCAAAAGCAACAAAAGGGAGAAAGAGAGAAAATGAGCAGGGAAGGGAGAGAGATGAGCCTCTTTCTGTCCCTTATATTGTAACCAGTCTACTGTGATTAGGGCTGTGCCAATCCAATCAGTGGACTGATCCAGCAACCACACACACTTTTAATTCCAGCACTGTACTACACATCAATCACACACTCTAGATTTAGCCACCTCCAAGAAAAAGCTCTATGACCTCATGAGGCTTTACGGGACATCTAGACACAAACTATAACACATTATAATTATAGGCTTCTTTTCCATAATTAAGGTTGGCACTTATTGATTCTTAGAGTCAATATCCAGTTTATATTTAACATTATTATGCTTGCTAATTTTACTGTTATTGACAAGGTGGCATAGTTGTTACTTCTCTGTATGCCAATATCTGGATTGCTTTTGTGTTAACAATGCTGTGGCACATTCCCATAAAATTGGGTGCTGGGCCAAATATGCAGCAGCTTCCCAACTCTAATAAATGAAAGAAAGATGCAAAGTTCTATAGTGAGTCACACTCAAAGTGCATCATTGAAAAGCTGGCACTAAAGAGGTCACTATGCTAGCAACAAAGTCTTCTCCTATAACCAACCCACAAACCTCAGCACAAAACAAAGAAAACAAAAAACCCTCAGAACACCAGGAACATGAGAAGACAAGAAAACAAAATGTCTCCAAAAACTTCCAATTGCCCAAAAGCTGATTCATGGGGCATAGATGGGGAGAAGTCAAAAGCCACACAGCCAATTTATCCAAAAGGTTAACAGGAGAGATTAAAAATCAGATCAATAAGGTATATGGCAAACTCAAAGAAAACAGAACTAAATACATAACAGACTTAATAAACAAAATGATGAGGGAGTTTACAGAAAGCACTAATAAAAGGCTTGTTGAGCTAAACAAAATGAACAAAACATGAATGATCAGTTTAGCAAAGAATTAGAGTCCATGAAAAGAGTCCAAATAGAAATTCAGAAGACTAAAAATTCTATTGAAAGCATGGATAACACAAGAAACCAATGTAAGAACAGAGTTGAGAACTTACAAGACAGGACTAATGTTGGTGACCAATTATTCAGAACATGAAAAACAAGAGAACATCAAAATTGGATCCCAGAGGTCTTAAATAATCCAAGAAGGACTAAAATAAACTGGAATTAGTGAAAAATCAGAGCACAACACAAATGTCATAAAAATAAGAATCTGTTTACAGAAATAGCAACACAAAACTTTCCAAGTATGGGGAAAGAATTAAGCATACATATAACTGAAGAATCTAGAACCTCTTGAAGCCATCTGAATATAGACTGAAACATCTACAAACAGTGAGCTGACATACATCTTCCCTCCTTTAACTTGTAGATGTCAGGCGCTGTGTGTCCGCAACAAGAAAAGTAACAAAGACACCAATCTTACAAAAAAAAAAAAAAAAGAAAGAAAAAGGGAAAAAAAAAGATCTGAATCACAACAATTTGAAATGACAAAGTTGAAATCACAACAGACACTGCTGAAATGAAGATTATTAGTTAACTGCTTTATTTGTACTCCAATAAATTGAGAATCCAGAAGAAATGGATAAGATTCCTAGATATTAAATATCAAAACAGAACCAACAAGATGTAAAATCTCTGAATAATCTAATAACTGCAAATGAAATTGAAGCAGAAATTAAAAAAAAAAACTCTCATCTAAGAAAAGCCCAAGACTTGATGGATTCATTGATGAATTCTACAAGAACTTCAGGAAAGATCCAATGCCAAGGGTGCTGGGAATCCAAGCAACCAGCTTGCCGTCCTGGTAAGTGGCTGTGGCCTGGCAAGGCACGGCCACACCAGGGCAAGAACCATCACCATCTCCTGAGATCTGCACACCATCTTGGAACTTAGGGCGCTGGGAAACCAAGCAACTAGCTCACCTCCCTAGTAAGTGGCTGTGAGCCCACAGGAGTACAGGCTGAGAATCAAACATCTATCCATTCCCCCTCACATCCCCCCATTAGCAAGTGGGAGTCAGAGATCTGAGCATCTCTTGCGAGGTTGACTATACGCAATATAGCAAATAAGGAGAATTTTCTTCTAACATCTCTTTGAAGGCAAATATTTTTATCACTTTTCTTTGTTCTGATTAATGGTATTGCTCTATTCAATATTCTGTTTTGATAAGTTCTATAATGTTCTGATTTTCCTTGGATTTTGCTATACCTGATTGAAAGAACAACTATTGTGAAGAAAACAAGATATACTATAGTACCTATTACTGCTATCCTGGTAACCTGCTATGAAGTTCTGTACCAATTTCACTACACTGTCTCAGTTGGCTTTGTTCTGTCTTGTTCTATTTTACTATCTTCAAAAAAAAAAATATCTAATGCTAACACTCCTCAAATTTTAATGAAAGTGAAAGAAAGGTATACTCCCAAAGAGAATTATAGGCCAATCTCTCTAATGAACATAGATGCAAAAATTTTTACCAAGATCCTGGCAAACAATGCAACAAATCAGCAAAAGCACCATACATCATGACCAAGTAGGATACAGGCATAGTTCAACATACACAAATCAAAAAATGTAATACATCACATAAACAGAAGTAAGGACAAAAATCACATAATCATCTCGATTGATGCAGAAAAAGCTTTTGACAAAATGAAGCCTCTATTAATGACAAAAACCCTGAAAAACTTAGAAGGACCCTACACAATATGATATAAACTATATATGTCAAACCTATAGGCAGCATCTTACTAATGGGGAAAAGCTGAAAGTTTTCTCTTTAAAATCAGTAACAAGTCAAAGATGTTCACTATCGCCACTCCTGTGCAATAAAGTACTATACTCAAAATACTCACTAGAGCAATCGGGCAAGTGAAAGAAATAAAAGAGATATGGATAGTGTCATGGTTTATGTCAGTAGCCCCCTCAAGCCTCATGCAATCATAGACATGGCCAATTCTAGCATTTGTGATTGGTTTGTTGTCTGGCACTGGGATGGATGGTATGAGTACTGCATCCGCCCAGGGGTGGAGCCAGTATACAATGTAAAGGCTAATTTTGGGTTTTAGGTATTTTGTCTCAGCAACAAGAGAAAAGTAACCAAGGCAGATGTGAAAGGAAGAAACCAAGTTATTATTATCTTCAGGTGACATAATCCTCTATATAAAGACTCAAAAAAATCCCATCAAAATATTCCTGGAATAACCAACTTCCATTATGTAGTAGGATATAAAATGAACACACAAAAATGAATAGTGTTCCTATACACCAATCATGAATTCACTGAGAGATAAATTAAGAAAACACTATTTATAGTAGCATCAAGAAAAATTAAATACTTAGGAATTAACTTCACTAAGGAAGTGAAATACTTCTACAATGAATACTACAGTACTCTGAAAAAGGAGATCAAAGGGTGCATCAGAAAATGGAAAGATATCCCCTATCCCTAGATAGAAAGAACCAACATGGTCAAAATGGATATAATGCTAAAACCAATACACAGGTTTAATGCAACCCCAACCAAAACACCAACAGCATTCCTCATGGAACTAGAGAAAACAATCCTAAAATTCACATGGAACCAGAGAAGACCCAGAATAGCAAAAGTAGAAGGCATTGCAATGCTGGATTTCAGGTTATACTACACAGCTACAGCGATTAGAACAAAACAAGACAAATAAACAAAAACAGCATGGTGCTGGCAACAAAACAGAATGTGGATCAATGAAACACAATGGAGGATGCAGAAATAACCTCAGACACATTCTGTTATGTGCTCTTTGACAAAGGGGACAAATATGCAGGAGGAAAAATAACCTCTTTAACAAATGGTACTAGGAAAACTGGCTACCCAAATTGTTGTAGTCAAGGATTGCAAGGAAAACAATTTAATACAGGACACATAATATATAGAATTATATTACAGTAGTCACCCAATGAGTCAAATACAAAAAAGTGCAGGATATCTGTCCACACACTAAAAACCCAAAGAGTCCAGCTGAGGAACTGGATCCCATAGCAATGTCCTGCATGAGTCCAGTGGAAGAGCTAGAGCTCATGACAATGCTCCCCACGAGTCTAACTAGAGCTTACAGCCCACAGCAAGGTCTCATGCAAGTCTGTTTTACGAATCTGCATTGGAAAGGCCCAAAGGTCCGTGGTGGAGGCTAGGAAGTCTGTGTCAGCAGGGCAAAGGATTTGTGCCAGTAGGTAGAGGAATCTGCACTGGAACCAGGAAGTGACATTCAAAGTAAGGACCAGCGCTCCTCTGAAAAGTACCACAGCCATTCCTAGTGACAAGGTCCTGAACTCCTCTGACAATGAGAACAGCTGAGTTCATATCAGGAAGCCAGTGTGACATTCTTTTCCACAAGAACCAACAGCACCAGGACAATCAGCAACACAACACTACTTCTTCCTCTCAAGGTCACCTTTTTATGTTGTTGGCAACAATACTCAGGGGCGCCATCTGTACCCAGCACCCCACTGATTCAGCTCAGCTAGGTATTACAAGTTCTCAACCTACCACAGCCCACCCCCAGTCAATTTGATAACTATATCCACTTCTTTAAATCACAGTCTTAGCGGAAGATTTCTACAAAGTTAGTATGCCTTAGTCTAGTCAGATTTACATTAATATAACAATTTTTTTAACAATTACATGTATATAATTCTTACTGCACTCATTCCCACACCAAAAATATTCAAAGGGTAACCAAAATTTACAGTTAAAACCCCAATACTTTGACTAATTAGCTTGGTTACAAACATGTATCTAAAAATGACATTAAAATCATATTTAAAAAACAATTGTAATCACAGTCCTTGCTACTCATTAATTTTTGAAAGACCATGGAATGACTAAAAAACAAATATCCCCTGCAATTCAAACACACTCTTCCCTTTAGGTCAAAGACTTCAGTTCGTTTTTCCATTATCCTGTTCTTCTCAACAACCACATTCTCCTGTTTCATTTTTGCAATCTTCAACTCCACTGGAGCCTTCCATCTAGCCTTTACATTACTCTACTAGCTCTTCGTTTCTAATTTCCAACATAGATCTGGCCCAAAGCCCTCAACAGTAACCATCCTACCATCCCAATAGTAGACTGCACTGAGATTTTTCTGCCACCTAGGCAATATCTTTAAATGCAAGCAAAATTCAGACCAACTTCCTGCCAAAACACAATATACTACCTGGGTTCCAGGAGCCAATGCAGTCCTTCTCAATAGAAGCCTCCCGAGCTTCATCTTAACTGGCAGAATTTTCATCAGTACTCTAATTTTCCAGTCTCCAACCAGAGTTTCCAATATAGTTTACAACATACAGTGGCTGTCACTAGTCCAGGCTCTCAAAGCCTGCCCAAATTAATTCCCAAGGCTCTTAAGCTACAAGGCCAGACAATATCACAGCAATGATCCCACTCTCAGTACTAGTTTTGTTGTGATTACTTTTATTTTGTTGCTGAGACAAAATACTGACACCCAAAGCTAAGAAAGGAAAAGCTTATTTAGCTCAGTTTGTGGCAGTTTCAGTTCATACTTGGCTGGCTCCAAGGCAGGGGGGCTCATGGCAGAGGGTAACAATTTTTGGTAGTAGAAAACAGCAAAAGCAACAAGAGCAAAAAGGGAGGAGCATGAGAGAAGACTCTTTCTGTTCCTTGTATTGAATGTAGTCTACCTATCCTAGGGTGCGTGTAGCATTCACACTAACAATCCCAGCATTGTACCATGAACAAATTACAAACTCTAGAAGCCAACTCCCATGACTGCATGAGGCTTTGGGGAGACATCAAGACACAAACCACAACACACATGTAGAAGACTGAATGTAGACCCGTATCTCTCACTAGGTACTGAACAAAAATCAAAATGAATCAAGGATCTAAATGTTAAAACAGTGACATCTCACCTGCTAGAAGACAAAATAGGTAAAAATTTTCTTAATGACACAGAGATAGGCAGGACTTTCCGAGCAGAATCCCAACTGCATGAGAAATAACATCAAGAATCAATAGATGTGATCATATCAAATTAAAAGCTTCTGATCAGCAAAAACAACAACCATCAGAGTGAAGAGACAACCAGTGGAATGTGAAAAAAATTTTTGCTAATTATACCCTGGACAGAGGACTAATAATATATAAAGGATTCAAAATAAGCTCTCCAAAATAAAATCAATAAAAAAAGACAACTGAAATTAATAGATGCTTCTCAGAAAAAGTATGAATGGACAATAAATTCGTGAAAAAATGTTCAGCACTTCTGGCCATTACAGAGATACAAATTAAAACAATACTAAGATTCCATCTTATTCCAGAAAGACTAGGTATCATCAAGAAATCAAACAATAACAAATACTACAGAGGTTGCCAATAAAGGAGCCCTTCTTTATTGTTGGTGGGAATGCAACTAGTACAACCACTATGGAAATCAATATGGAGATTCCTCAAAAACTAAAAAATAAAAATTCCACTGAACCTAGGTATTCCTTCCTCTTCTACATCTCTTCCTGAAGGGGTTAAAGCATAATATTATAGTGATACCTATGTTTATAACACCACAACTGCTAAGACCTAAATGTTGGAAGTAGCCTGTATATCCATCAGTAGATGAATGGATAAAGAAAATGTGGCATTTATACACAATGGAGAACTACTCTGCCATTGAGTCATCTGTAGGAAAATGGATTCACTGTGAGACCATAATGTTAAGTGAAACAGATATACCAGCTTAAACACTGCATGGTTTCTCCTATATGAGCAACTTAAAGTATGCATGATTAAAGAGCAAGACAAAAGATAGATAGGGAGCTAGATCTTATTGCAAAAGGGAAGAAGACCAAGAGATAGAGGGAGAGTTTAGGGAGGAAAAAAAAGGAATTAAGATGTATTATATACATGCACTGACTCCTCATTAGGAATATGATCATTATATCCTGAAACAAATACCAATAAAAAAAGAAATGTGTATGGAAAATGGGGACATATATTTAGAGTTATTCAAATTAGAATAATTTTAATTAAATTCAAACATAAAAATAAAACACTATTGTTTTCTCTGAAAAATTCAAGACATTTCTTAACTATCTAGAATCCTGCAAATGTCCTTAACATTGGAAAGAAATAAATCCCATGCCTTTTCTGCCTTTGGATCTCAAAACATTCCTTCACTGAGTTAGGCACCAGGATGTCAGAGTGTGCAGAATCTGTGTGAATGCTGGTTATTGAAGAGCTAATAAAGCAAGTCTTGTTTGTGGGACAGCTGTTGGCTTCATTGTTCTTTTGTCACACACTAAAAAGGAGAATTGGTATGCTAACGGAATGTGACCTCCTCATTGGATAGCTGTCACATCATACCCCCCCCCGCCCCGAAACATTGCCTGAATGATCTATTTTCACCATTTACCACAGAGGAAATGTAAAGTAAAACCAACGAAACACAAGACCCCCAAAAACTTAAATGAGTGGTACTACTGCTTAAAATCAGATCACTTGAAAGAAACATTTCTCAATACGTAAGATTCCAGAGTTGAAGAGTAATGTTTTGTCTCAATATATTAACCTTTAGTGTATCACCTCAAAAGAATTTATTTCAGAGTCCAAGTAACTTCTAGGATATTCTTCAAAAGATATTTTATATAAACACTCCATCAGTAATGACTATAAAATTATGGGTGCAATTCCTTTATTTTTGAATTAACTAATGCCTCCAGTTTGGTCATTTATGAATTGTTTTCATTGGAACAATGGCTTTCAATCTTTTCAGATCATTATTCCAGCAAGAAATACATTTTACACTGCACACCAGTATAGATACACACATGTATGTGCACATACAGAGGTTTTACAAAACAAACTTCCCTTTATTGTGTAAAATGTTCTCAAACACTTACTTTTTTGTCTTAACCAACATCTTTGAAATGCTGGCAAAGACCCACACAATTCCTATCATGAGTCACAATTTTCAGTATCACTGCATCAGACAAGGAAGACCTAAGATAATATCCATGTATATTATTAACACAGGTTTTTACATTGTGTTTCTTTGTGAACAAATGGTTATCCCCAGGCTTGACTCACAAGTCCCCACACCGTGCTGTTTTTCACTGGGGGCCCCAAGCTTTAGTAAAGGAAAGCAGGAGTGGGCAGGTGAGCAGGAGAGACGGAAGAACAGTCAGGCTCCCAAGGTCCTGCTCCTCCCTCCTGCCCACGCTGACCTGTGGAGCAGGTCTTGCTATTCAAGGTCTGTCTTTCTTTCCTTTCATACTTAATCTTCCATTGTTATTCCCTACCTTGTACACACAAACCCACACATACAAAGTGAAATTCCGCTGGATAAACAAAGACAGCCATACAGAAGTTATTTTGAGTTTTTAAACTTCTAGTCAATATTGTACTGTTCGTTGCCATACTCAAACTGTTAGACATCTGTGACAGAGATAGATTTTAAACTTACCTTTAAGTATTCCCACAAGGGAAACTGGACCAGTGAAAAAGGTATCTGGAAATAGAAGAGGAAAAAAAAAGTAAACAAATTTAAAAAGTCAGTGTTTGCCTAACATTATTATTATAAGAACCTATAATTATTTAGTAATATATATGTATGTATGTGTATATATATTATATATGCTTACCTGTGAATTTGTTATATATGTTATATTATATTATATATTAATTATATATTATATATGCTAATAATTATGTTATAATTATATATTATATATGTTATATTATATTATATATTAATCATATATTATATAACAAATTCACAGGTAAGCATACATACTTAGAAAAGAGAGGTAAATTGTAATTGTAGATCTTCCACAACTTTTGGAGCCCAAGGACATACAATGATGCTGTGATTCTCTGTGAAATGCAAAGACTTGACACTTTTAGATTTTGGAGCTAAGGTTTATCTAGTTTAGTGCTCAAAGCATCAGGATTTTAAAAAGAAGTGAAACAGAAGATGGAGGAGGGAGTGTGGAGGGACAAAGAGCTGGAAGGGGCAGAAAACAGGGAAGAGAAAAGGAACTGAAGGTTGGGGAGAGAGGCAGGAGGGGAAGGGAAGAAAAGTCAAGTGGAGAGGAAAAGGACAAGTGAAAAATGGAGAGACAGAGAGAAGGGGAGAGAGACAGGAGGGGGAGAAAGAGAAAGAAGGAGACAGAAAAGCGGAAAGAGAGAAGAGTAACGAAAAACAAAAGGGAAGAGAAGACAGAGGGGAAAAGAAAAGGAAACAAGAGGGGAGAGCACAGAGGGGGAAGGTAGGGAAGAGAGAAGGGGACAGAGACACTTGTAAGAACAGGCTGAGCAACAGGCCTCCAGGAAGAGTGGGTTCTGGGGTGGGAGGCTGCAGGGGCAGTTTCCATATAGACAGCAGAAGTGGCCCAAGGGCAGTCAGGGAGAGAAAACCTGTGACAGTGATCTGCTAATCACAGACTTACACAGGAAGTAGTTGCAGTGAGTTGTCCAACAATACAGGTTAAAATTATCAGGTCTTTATAGTTTATTTCACTGATTCCTCTTATCAACAGTGTAAGGCAACCCGTATTATTATCACCCTCTTTTACATATAAGGAGTCTGAACAGCTATATACCATGCCTTAAGATTTAGGTATTTACAGCCCTGTCTCATTACTACACCACCGAAGAGACATCGAATGGTATTTATCTGAATATAAAATCACTGACAGTACAATGGATTTACTATTAAATTTTCTGAAATTCTAAAACAGAAACAGCCTTCATATTTTCTAAAAAATAAATGACTCAACTGCAGCAGACCCACCCATTAGCTTACGTAATATCTAGTCACTGCCCCATAGGCCCGTAGGGTCTGTGGTGACACTGACAGCACCTTTGGCACACCATGGCCCCAGTACCCTTACATATGGACACGGGAAGGGTACGTAACTTCACAAAAATTTAGAGCATTATTTCTGAAATACATGTATGTATTTAGAACTTTAAAGTCCAGCAACATCTAACTGTGATAGAACAAACCATTGCCCTGAGTGTAACAGACACTCTTTTTCAGAAGTGTGTTACAATTTATATCTCCATGTCCCCTCTAAAGCTTCATGGGGCCACAGGCAGGGCCTCTACAAGGTGATTGGGTTACACTTTAGCTGACTTGCTGTTAGGAGGTGGGGCCTGGTCAGAAGAGGTGGGTCACTGCCAGCCAGCTCTGGCTCACTCTCTGCTTCTGTCACCATGATAGAAAGTTTCTCCTCTGCTCTGCTCCTCTGCCATGTAGTTCTGCTTTGAGGCCAAGCAAGCATGAACTGAAACCTCTATAAACTGTACGCCAAAATAAACCTCTCCTCCCTTATAGCTGTTGGGTATTGTGCACTCATGGATAAGTGACTAAGACAAAGTAGCAGTGAGAGAAAAAAAATGTCAATAGTCTGGATTAATGATAAACTAGGATCTCAGAGAAATTTGTCCTTGTCATAAGTGAGCAGATTCCCTCTGTGAATGTCAAAAGTCCCAGAAAAGGGATCAAATTTAGTTTAGATTTTCTTTTCCTTTCCTTTTTTTCTTCTTGGTCACCAAAATGTATGTGGTAAAATACACACAAGAAGACTAACAAGCAGGGTTATAGAACAGGGTTTTCTTCTCTCAAATGCTAATATATCACAGTTTTACAGGACTATAAATATTTCACATATATAAGATGAAAAAAGTATTAAAATATATTGGATGATCTTTGTTAGAATTATTTACTTCTTGATTAAAATAACCCATAAAATTGCACTAACTGTTATGTAAACTTATTTGATACTGCTATTAGATTTTGAATTCTGCAGAAGGACATGTGACCCATTTTCCTCTATTGAAAGTTATTAATTAAATTGTTTGTTCAATTTAGAGAGATAATTTAAAAATCACATAATTGAAATGGCCAAACTATTCCACTGGTTACTTATTTTAAAAAGTAAGCCAAAAATCTCAACTTTACTCTCTAAAACAAGATTAACTGACAGTCTAAGATAATTAAATATACTATACACATTTAAATAATTACATTTATTTCTGGGTTCCAGCAGTGAAAAACCATTCATAAGATAAATTCCTGAAAATGTTTCAAATATTCAAGTCAAAATGGTGTTGCACACTTGTCATTCATTGTATGAAGTAGTGATTACAGAAATGTGTCCCACACATGCATAAGGCAGCCTGCCAGCAATCACGACTACACCGCTCCCACAAACACTTCTCCCCACTGTGGGGAATGCAGTCATTGGAGAGGACCTACGTCCCAGTCTGGGTTGGAGTTGCACAACAGTGATGTTTCTTCAAATTGTGAATTTTACACCTCAAACAGATGTAAGCTGTTATTCTAACATGTTTTATAGATGAAGAAAATGAATAGCTGCACTCAGCAGTCTTATATTCCAAAACACAACATACTTATTTTACTGCACCAAAAGTTACAAAGTGGCTCACTGTTGTGACCTGTTTAATGCCTTCATTTAAGATGTTTTGTTTGAATAAGGCTATTAAGACCCAGGGTACTAATAAGGGAAAGGCAGTAAACCCAGCTACTATCAAAGAGGCAGATGTAGGGGAAAACCTGCTACAAATCAACACAGTCTCCACTTTGTACCAAATATGGCAACTTCTACAGCACAGTACATGTGAGGATGGTAGGCAGAGGAAATAAAATGAAACCTGGTGTAGTAACCAGAGGAAGTAAGTGCTGGGCATCACTGACATCATCAATGATGTGCACAATTACTAATTATAGGCATGCTTCATCTATCATTAAGTACTAGACTTGAATTATTCTTAAAGCTAATTGTTATTTCCAACTCAGTGATCCAGAAATATGTATTTGTACCTTTATGGTCTATTAATAAACAGAGAAATGATTTATAATGTAACAGGGGAGAGGAAGTTATGATTTCTAACATATCATTTATCTCTAAAATTCTACATTTAAATGGAAGATCACATCAGAATACTTTTTTGTTGTTGTTGTTGGTTTTTTTTTTTTTTTGGTACCAGGGATTGAACTCACAACTTCACACTTGCCAAGCAGGTGCTTATGCCACTGAGCTAAATCCCCAGTCCCACTAATACATTTTTAAAAATAAATAAAACTTGAATGGAAGCTGCAATAAACATAACAGGAGTCTCCCATGAAGCCTAAAGAGCAAGAAAGTACATTTAAGAAGCTATGAAAGTTATCCCATTTGGCACAATTAACCAAAAATTCTATAGTAATTAAGATTTTTTAAAAAGAAAAAAAAGGAAATATAATACCTCAAATCACAAGGTATTTGAAGAACACCATGGAAAAGGTAGCTTTGCCATAGAGCAAGGGGTCTAGGTGCTGGCCTATTCCAAATTCAACCAATTCCACAAGTGATTCACAGGGGAGTCCCTTCTCTGTTGCATGACAATTTCTCAATTCCTGTTTTGATTTAAGGTTTTCCATTCTAGTGCCCCACGGATAATAATGCCATTCTGTTCTTAAATACACTGTCCCTTTTCCCATCCAAGCTCAGTGGTATCCAGGACAAATGAAGTTGAGGCATAAAAATTTGTCCCGAAATGATGACTGTACCTTCTCTTGTCATTTGTTTAGAAGTGCTGGGGACTGAACCCAGGTGTTTCACAGTGAGTTTTATCTCCAACTCTTTTTTATTTTGAAAGAGGGTCTCTCTAAGTTGCTGTGTTGCTTAGGCTGTGTTTGAATGTGTGATTGTTTGTCTCAGCCTTCCAGGGTGCCAGGGTTATAGATGTGCATCATTAGATCCAGTGACTATTACCCTAAAAAATTAAAAATACAAATGAGAACATTCAAAGCTAGTCTGCTAGTATTTGACATGCCACTAAATACTAATAGTATATACATTTGTTTTTGTGTGGATAATACTGGGGATTGAACCCAAGGCTGCCTACCACTGAGCTATATCCCTAGCTATTTTTCATTTTGAGACAAGGTCTTGCTAAATTGCCCAGGTGTAACTCCAACTCTCAACCCTCCTGCCTCAGCCTTCCTCAGTGATGAGAAAATAGCCATGTACTTTAAAAAAAAATTTAATAACTACAATACAATCCATTTATTTGCACTGTACATAGGGAAAAAATACTTACCTAATAAAAGAAACCTAAAAGGAGAAATACTGAAAGTGAATTACTTCTTAGGTTACTAAGATATACAAAAATTCCTAAAACATGTTTCCGAAGAAAACACAATACAGACCTAAAGGAAATAAAACCTATAGTGCCTGCCCTGCAAGCACGTGGTCTTGAGTTCAATCCCTGGTACCTAAAAAAAAAACATAACAGAGAAAAGGAGGTGAATATGAGCAGTATGACTGCCATGTAAATCTTTCAGACTTCAAGGGCCAAACACTGAGGATACTGTCAACTAACTTAGTACATAAAACACAGGAAGGACTCAGTACACTGTAAATAAATATGATGATTAGATTTCCTTATTTCTACATTTCACAGAATCATCATGGTGATTTTTTATAGGTGGAAGTAGCTCCCAGTCTATCAATGTACATGTCAGTGTATAGGTTATACAACATTATTTTGTAATGAAGATAATGGCAATGTCAAAATTAGTCTTCATCAGTACTTCATTCTACTTCTAAAACCCCCAAAATAAGTGTCACTACTGCAGTGCAAACAGGTAAGAAAAAGAAATTTTAAAAATAAGGATTTAAAAGAAGCAAAACCAATTGAAAGGTTCAATTCCTGCAGGTAGCCAGCGTGGGTCAGGACACAGAGCCAGATAAGCCCCGTGCACCCGCAGGAAATCCTTGCTTCCTTCAGGCAGTTATCACCCACCAGGAGAATCAGACAAACATGCTCCTGCATGCCTGCTACCATCACAGGAGTCCCAGTATAGACATGTAGCCTAAGAAAAGAAGCAGTCCTATTACCATGTACCCCTGGCCAATGGGGAAGCCCCACTGTAGCTACACAGGTCTGGAGAAGCCCATCCCATGCCTGCTACCTCCCTGGGAACCTGGGATAAGAAAAATTCAGGTGCCTGTCCTATTCCCCTACACCACGGAGGGACAGCTAACATGCGAAGTGCCTGGGACCCCACAGCTGGCTTGTTGGGAGGAAACCAGGAGAATGTCAAGATAAAGGAACAAAAGGCAATCTCAGGTCTCCAGTCCAAACTGAACAAGTCGGGAGATACAGTCATGGAAGAAAATGAAAATCACACACCTGATATATCCAAGAGGATAGCAACTAAGGTAAAGAAACAACTTCATAAGACTATAAAAGTAATCATATCAGAAACAATGTCTCAGGTAAAAGAAGAAATCACAAACATAGTGAAAGAATTGCTAAACATAGCTAAATAAGACATAGATTAAAAAAAAAGACGAGCATAGGAAAATGATGGAAACCTTGAATGAACAACATAGAAAGGAATTACAATGCATGAAACAGATTCAAAGAGTGATGCAGAAAATTAAGAAGTCAACCAAAAGCTGGTAAAACTGTTTGAAAGAGACTAAAGATAGACTTTCAGACCTTGAAGACAGGATTGCAGCTAGTGATCGTGAGAGGAAAGATCTCTTAAAAATAACAAGGAACCAGGAAATAACAATTCAATGGCTGCAAGATGATGTAAAAAAAAAAAATTTAAGAGTGACAGGTATCAGTGAAGAAAGAGGGGTTGACACAAATGAAATAAAAAGGCTATTTACAGAAGTAATATTAGAAAATGCCCCAAACATGGGAAAAGGATCTGGCATTCAGATAAGCAAGACATACAGAACTCCAACTGTCCGTAACCAAAATAAATCTACACCCATGTATACAATAATCAAGATCCCAGAAATTCAGCACAAGAACAGAATATTAAAGAAAAGAAACAGATCACAGGTTTTCTGAAAGGAAAACCCATCAGAATCACAGCAATACAAACCATTAAGTCAAGAAGAACTTGGAGTGAAGTGTTTCAAATCCTGAAAGAAAATAACTTCCAAACCAGATTGATATATTTTGAAAAACTATCTTTCAGAATTGATGGAAAAATAAGATACTTCCATGACAAAGAACAACTGAAGGAATTCATGACCAACAAACCAACTTTACTGAGAGTGCTGATGGATATTCTAGAGAGAGATAAAGACAACCATGGTTCCAGCAACAGCAGAGGAGGATCGCCAAACAGGGAGATGTGTCCATGTTTATTAAACAATTGCTTATTTTTATTTTAAAGAGAATAAAACCAAACAAAATAAAACAGAATAAAGCCAATCAAAGCAAAACTATGAAAGTGATACAAGACTTCAAAACAAGATAATGGGAAATCAACAATGGCTACCATAATGCCTCTTGTTATCTTCAAAATTGCTCCCTATATCATCAGACATGATAAACTTGAGCAAAACAGAACAGAATAAAACTAATCAAAACAAAACATAGAATAAAATAAAACAATAAAATGGAGCAAAGCAAAACAGTGAGAACAATATTGGATTTCAAAAACAAGACAGAAGAAAATCCCCCATAGTTGTTATATTGCATACTGTTATTTTCAATAGATGCTCAGACTACTGGCTTTAGGCATGCAAAGTCAATCAAAAAACACAAGCATTAATTTGTTTTTGTATCTCAGTTGCTATCTGTGTTGCAGTCTGTGTTTCTCTGAATTAGCTGGTTGCTTATGGGGGATAGTATGAGGCCCAGCTGCACTTGTCTCATAGCCCACATGCTGGCTGGCTCATGGAAAGGGTGAATTAGTTTCCTGCTTCTCCTCCTGGCCCATGGCTGCCCTATTTTGATTAATTTAATCTTTCTTTCTAAACCTTGCACAATATTTCACTGTCCTTTACTAATGGCTTATTTCCATGTTTCTCCCAATACACTATTTTAAAAACCACTTTAGACATATCACACAGATTGTAAACATTTATGAACATACCTAACAACATGGTAGGCTAAGGCCTCAACATTTATAATTCTTAGAAAATGTTCAGTATTAATATTCAGGTATATTAAACTTTTAGGTCTCAAGGTTAATTATCTTGAGACCTAAAATTTAACTTGAGACCTAAAAGTTTATTCAGCCAAAATGAAAATCACAAAATATACCATTTGATATCAACTGACTCATAGCTAATGTTCAATACTTGCTTTAAGATGTAATCCTACATTTGAAAGTCTACAAGTGCAATTATGGCACAACAAATTATCAACCTATGTCTGATTGAGCAAAATATAGATTGAGCACCTCTAATTCAAAAATTTGACATCTGAAATGCTGGAACAATTAGAAACTTTGTGAATGCAGACATGATGCTACATGTGGAAAATTCCACACCTGACCTCATGTGACGGGTCACAGTCAAAACACAGATGCAGTACAAAAACTGTATGAAATTACCTTCAGGCTATGTGCATATGATGAATTTCATGTTTAGACTTGGGTCCTATCCCCAAGATATCTTGTTATGAATATGCAAATATTTCAAAACTCAAAAAACACTGTTTTCAAGTATTTCAGATAAGGAGTACTCAACTTGTGTACATATCATTTCACAAGCAGATATATGTTGTACCCCAAACTTTAAAATTTAATAAGGAATTATATTTTTAGTTGAGGGAATTCTTAAAAAAAAAAAAAGGAAACCCCTGAAAAAGTGTTTTAAAAATCTACTAATATAGGGGTTGCAACTGTGGCTCACAGATAGAATATGCCTTTACCATGTGGCAAAGCCCTGGTTTCAATCCCCAGCACCCACAGGCAAAAAAATCTATTAACATATAAATAAATACATACAACATAATATATATACACACATATACACTGATTCTATCAGTGGTTCATTGATTTTCACTGGTTTTTGGAAGAATTGTGAATCATAATTCTCAAACTAATCATTTAGTAAATTAGGACAACTCTTGGTAACAAAACCTGAAAATTCCTTCTGGTGCATAATAAGTAAATGAATTTCATTTTCAGTTATTTGCATGGTGATTAACAGTATACTAAGCAGTGCTGGTGTTAAGTTCTCCATTAAAACAACAAGGAGACAGTTAAAGGTGGTGCTTGAGAATCAGAAATTCTAATGTGAGAATTCCTATCAAGATGGTAAAACATTACAGAGAGTGAAGAAATAGATGTGTTATTTGCAATTTGCAAGCAACTTTAATCCCAGACAAAATATAATTAGGTTGTTTTAAGGTTTTTTTTTTTTCTGCAGTTGAAAACAGCCTTAGCAGATGTAGTTTAGCTGATTTTTCCACTTACAACTCATCTTCCTTCTAGCAGCATATTTTAGCATCGGTTTATTTAGAAAGTAACAAAGAGGGCAGGAGAAGGGGTCATGGGAGCAAAGGAGGCAAAAACGGCAAGCTTGATGAGGGCAGGTGGGTGGAAGTGTTTGGCTTACTCCCCATCACATTTAGCATCTTGGATAAGAGAATGATCAATAAATGTTTAGAACATGAACAAATGCAGTAAAGGCCAAACAAGGGAAGAAAAGAAGATAGGAGATAAGACTGGTGGCAGAATCCAGGTGCAACACAGGTCTCCTGGCTCAAAATGTTCCTTCCACTTAACTGATAATATACAAATATTTGTCAGAACAATGTTTTGATATCTATAAATATATGCTTCCAGAAGAATAATTGTGGATAGAGTTTACAGCAATAGGTAAATCATATAACCTGCCTCAAGACCCTGCCCCAAATTGAAATACATAGTGAGACTGGCTCAAAAAAAAAAAAAATTTACTATCAGCTAATAAAAGGAGGAGTAAGAAACTGAACTAAACCAGAGTATTGCTGCAGTCACAAAATAGTCATCATCAAATCTCAGGCATGTCAAACTTCTATTTCGCAGTCACACTATGCATCAGCTGCAGGTGGCTATGGATGCCCTCCAGGCTGTGGCTTTTGCGCCACCTGTCTTCTCATGCAGGATCTCATTAGGAGGAGCAAACTGTATCTGTGACATGCCAAGCCAAAGGGCAGAAACAAGACAGCTGGCAGAGCTTGTTCCACCTCTTGAAACTTCAGATCATCACTGGCACACTGTCACTCCCACCCATATCCACTGGCAAAACAAGTCAGCACTGGACCAGACTATGAACAAAGAGGTACCACAAACTGTTTGCAACACGCGGAGAAATATAATCAATCTTCTTACAGACAAAGAAGCAAAGAGTTAAACAGAGTAATGTCTGTCTCAGAAGTCTCCTAACTTCCATGTCTAATGCTTTCTTCTCTACTGTTAGCTATTCTGGGTAAGAACATACACCTGTAACTATTAAGGGAATGAGAAAGTTAAAAAAAAAAAAAAAAGCCAGGCCTAAGAATAGTCCAGAAGCTGGTAACACGAAGTCACCTCCCTTTACATTCACTGTCCTTTTCAAGCTATCTACTGAGGCAGACCACAGGCCAGAACCCTACCAAGAGTAGAATAGAAATCAAGCATATTGGAAGAGGTCCTTTAAGTATACAGAACTAGATTGTGTGGGTTTTTCAATGTTCCAGGCTCTAAGCACATGGTCAGAACCCTGGAACAAGGACTGTAAGTCAAAGGATCTAAGATAAGCCTGGCTCAACAGACACCTGATGATCCACAGGTGAGGAGCAGCATATCTTTATCTCCTGAAATCAACCAAGGCAAGCGCAGAGTGGAGCCCCTAGAAGTTCAGGATGGAAACATGTCAACATTTAAGTCTGAGTAACCAGAAAGACAATGATCACTCAGGATGAAGGGAGAAGAGGCTTGTCTAGGTTAAAATAAAAATAGTAAAAGAAGTTAGGGAGATTTAACTACAGTAGAGAAGAGCCTGACTGCATTTAAAAACATAATTTCCCAAATAAACCCTACAGCAGGTTAAATGAAAGAAAAAACAGACCACAATGAAGATTCAAATTTGTGGTCTGGAAGATCAAATGGAAAAAAAATAGCTCAAAGCAACATAATAAAAATAATGACGGAAAACATAAGAGATACGAGACCTAAAGAACAGATCTAGGGAGATGATTAGCTGTTTCAGCAGAAGAAAGATTAAAAAGAGAAGAGAGACAATAATAAAACACACAAGAGAAGAAAATTTGTTTGGACCAAAGGACGACTTCCATCTGCAAACAGAAGAGTTTATCTCACTCTAGGAACATATCCTGCAAACTTCTGAACTCTACAAGGGGAAACACAAAACAACAACAACAAAAACCCATATGTATCTCAAAAGAACATAAGGGAAAACTTCAGAAGGGAAAACTCACAGAGGCACCAGATTTCTCATCTATACCACAGAAGCCAAAGCTCTCATGGATCACTGGGAAAGGATGGCAATGCCACACACTATACCCACCATCTGTCCAGAAAAACAGACGTGCATATATACTTAGGAGATGTATTACTCACACAGTATCTAAGAACTCTGATCAAAGGGCAAATGAGTTGGGCCCTCTTAGGTAGTCCTGTATGCCCAAGGTATTGGGGCGAGAGGATCACTTAAGCTCAGAAGTTTGAAGACATCTGGGCAACATAAGACTCCAAAACTACATTTCCAAAACAAACAAACAAACAAACAAACAAACAAACAAACAAAAAAAAACCAAATGAGTTCTAAGACAAACCTCTAAGGAAGGATGTAAGAGAACATAACAGTAAGAAATAAGCCTTCTGCATGCTTATACTTGCTTTCTCTCTACACAGACATTTTATGTATTTTTATCTATTTCACTGAATTCATTGACCAGAAGAAAGTGAAAATGCTTCCACTCTAATTATAAATCTAATTCTGGGAAACCATTTTAAATGTAAAGATAAATCTCTTATCTCTAAAGCACATTCATTTCAAAAGTGCTAAAATGCAAAAAGGGCATAAAGCTCAGCGGCAAAGCACCTGCCCGGCAAGTGTGAGGTCCTGAGTTACATTCCCAGTACTAAAAAGTACAACATAATACAATAAAATGCAAAAAGAAAAAAGTGTTTTACACTTACGTGGTAGTGCATATCTGTAATTTCTGTATACTGGAAGACTAAGGTAAGAGCATCACAACTTCTAAGCCCAGCCTGGGCAATTTAGTAACTTTGTGAGATTTTGTCTCAAAATAAAAACTACAGGGGCTGGGGATATAGCTCAGCAGCAAGTGCCTGCCTGACAAGTGCAAGGTCCTGAGTTTGATTACTGGTACAAAACAAAAAACAAAAACAAAAAAACCCATTTACAAAAAAGGGCTCAGGACGTAGGTTCAGTACACAGGTTCTAGGTTCAATCTCCAGTACAAAAAAAAAGTTTTGAAACTCTGAAATATGGTTGTTTGATCATATATATTTTTAATCTAAATGAGTAATGATGCAGCATATAAAATATTCCAAATAAGAATTCTTAAAACAAAAAAGATGTACAGAAGAGCAGTTATTTATATTAAGAACTGAACTGGAAGTACTGAACCATCTCAGGAATATGGAAGAGTTGTAAGAAGGGCTAACTGCAGTAGGAGTAAAATTATCCTAAATTTCTCAGCTGAGTGTGAGGGAGTAGAAGAGGGAAGTGAAACCAATGTGAAAGTCTCATCTTACTGTGAAGGGTGCAGGCAGGAGACACAAAGGAACCAATCATACAGCAAAGTCAAGTTGGGAGGATTTTCACAGGCACCTTATTTTAAAATAATAAATGACATAAAAATGTTTCTAATCATAAGAACAGAGAAAGAAAAGATAATCACTAGTGGAATAGAAATGTATAGAATCTCCAAAGTAGTAAGAATTTTTAAAAAGAAGAATCCAACATAACTTTATCAAACCAGCAAATATGAGGTAAGAAACTGTAAGTTAAAATATTCAGCAAACAAAACAAGATAAAAACTATTTATTTATATAGTGTATTTCTATAGTCACACGAAGAAAACAAATTATTTCATTAAAAAACCTACTTACCCAGGTATGATGGCACATGTCTATAATCCTAGTTATTTGAGATGCTTAGGCAAGAAGATCACAGGTTTGAGGTCAGCCTGGGCCACTCAGTGAGACCTTTTCTCAAAAAATAAAATGGGCTGCAAATACAATTCAGTGGCAGAGTATCCCTGGTTTCCATCTTTAATGCTTCCCTGCCCTGGACATTAAGCTGTTATAAAACCATGATTTAAAAAGAAGACACAACACTTTCAGATAATCAAACAAAAACATATCAGTTATATGATTCAGAACAAGAGGAATGTCTGCTGCTGAAAAGCAGTATTCATCAACATTCCTTAAAGATGCTGGTGAATACAGTAAGACAAAAAATTAAACTGGGCATGGTGGTACATGCATGCCTATAATCTCAGCACTAGGGAGGCTGAGGCAGGAGGGTTTCTATGAGTTCAAGGCTAGCCTGGGCTACACAGTGAGTTCAAGGGCAGTACGGACTACTTAATGAGACCCTGTCTCTTAAAGTATCAGGGATTGAACTCATGGTCTCATGTTTGCCAGGCAAGCACTTAAACCACTGAGCTAAATTCCCAGCCCAAAATGATCTTTTTCTTAAAAAAACCCCACAAGTTTCTAATACAGTTCTGAATTTAATAAAAAAAAATTAAGTAATGTGGGTGGTTACAAAGAAAATGTGAAAGTTAATATTTTTCAAAATGATTATACCAACTGGGAAGTGGGGAGGAGTTCCACTCAAAATGTTAACAAAAAACATCTAGAAATAAATTTAAGAGGGACATATGACCTATAACACATGAAGAGAACTACTAAATTCTGTTATAAAGATCAAATCATAGGCAGAAATATGGTACATGGAAAGCCTTCTAATACATTGCTGGTAGGTGTGTGTGTTGCTAGCTTTAAAAAAATATAGTCTAGAAACATCTACTTTTTAAAAAAATTCTTTAGATATAATAGAAATAACACAGATCTACTAAGGATGCCTGCGAGGTCTAAAGTTATCTGAGAAGTTTACTACAACACTGTTCACAAAGGTTAACACTAGAAATAAGGATCATTAATTGGGAAAAGTATCAATATTGGCTCATTAACTGTAACAAATATACAAATATACATTAATAATGGCAAACTCAAAGTGATGTGCATCTATTATTTTGAAAATTTTATAAACTGACACTGCTACCTCAGCCATGGTTTTATAAAAAACATTTTTAAAAAGAAGCCTTTAAAAAAACAACTAAAATATGATTTTCTAATAAAATTAACCTAACAATAGCCAAAGGAAGAAACTATGAGTAGGCATAATTTGAGGCACTCAAAATAAGATAGTGTTACATGATCGCTCTTTGAAAGTCATTTAAATGTAGAGTTTAAATAGGAGAATATGGTGGTATATAAACTACACTATTTTATTAACAGTTTGATAAAATAGCCTCGTAAAAAGAAGAAAGGCGCTCATATGATGATTGTTCATTTTATTTGCACTTTGGAGCACAATTATAACTGGAAAGAAAAATTTACATTTTCTCAAGGTAATAAAGATTGATCTCTCAAAACCCAGAAGACTGGGAATCATCATTTTGAAGTCCCTACGGAAAATAACCTAAATAAGAAAATATATTATTTGCTAATTTTATTTCTTATTGTAAATGTGGTAACATTTTGATTAAATAGCTTCCTTTTTAAAAATTAAAGACATATGCTAAGCAAAAAGGAGCAATAACTGAAAAAATGATTAATGTTTTAAGGATTTAAAAGCTATTATAATACTGCTCAGAATGAAAGTTTACTTTGTAAGATTAAAGTAATAAAATATCATTAATTGTTCAAGATATAAAACCTAGAACAATAATTAATAAGCATTTTAAATGAAGTTTTTTTCATAAAATCCTCCATATTCTGTAATGCCAGCACTCTGGGTAGGATGAGACAGGAGAATTCCAAATTGAAGCCCATTCTGGGCAACTTTCATAAAGGAAGAGGTTGGGGATGTAGCTCTGAGCAAAGCTCCTAGATTCAATTGCTAACCTCCATCCATATACTCAAACTATGTCTAAATTATAATGTACTAAATTTAAAGTTTAAAATTTTGTCTACCAGCTTGTTGCATGATCATCAGTGTTTTCCCTTGCGCATTGAATACTTCCACTTGGATATCTGAAATCTATGATGGTTAATCTTGACTGTTAACCAGTTTGGGTTAAGAGATGCCTAGACAGGTGACTGGGTTGTGAGGTTGCTAATCTCATGAATGCATTCACCCATTGATGAGTTCATAGCTCAGTGGGCTATTAGGAGGAGGTAGGGCCTAATTGCAGGAAGTAGGTCACTAAGGGCATGCCTTCGAAGGGTCCATCCTTTCTCTGGCATATGCCTCTCTGGTTTCTGTCTGCCATGAAGTAGGCAGCTTTCCTGTACTATACTCTTCATCATGATGCCTTAGAGCCAGCCAGCCATAGAATGAAACCTCCAAAACCAGGAGCTAAAATAAACCTTTTCTCCTTTACAGTGTATAGGTCAAGTATTTTTTGCTGATGATGGAAAGGCTGAGAAAAGCAGAAGCCCCACAGCACACACCCATGGCCATTGGGGAAGTCTCAGTGTAGTCATTTGGGTCTGGAGAAGCCTACTCACACCCCACCACCACCCCAGGGTTTCTCTGAACCCAGGTACCTGGCACTGTAGATGGATAACCAATGTGGGAAGCACCTGGGACTCCACAACCTGCTCATCCAGAGGAACCCAGGAAAATGTTAAGACTAAGGAGCAAAAGGCAATCTCTGGCCTCCAGCCTAAATAGCACAAGTCCAGAAGACATGGACATGGAAGAAAGTAGAAGTTGCACACCTGAAATTTCTGGGATGATGGCAGCTGAAGTAAAGAAACTACTTGTGAGGCTGTAAAAGAAATCAGATCAGAAATGATATTTCAGGTAAAAGAAGAAATGACAACTATAATAAAAGTGTTGCTGAGCATATCTAAAGAAGACATAGATTTTTTTAAAAAGAGACTCATAGAAGAATAAAGGAAACCTTGAATGAGCAATACAGAGAAGAATTGGAATGCACGAAACAGACTCAAAGAGATATCCAGGAAATTAAAAACTCCACTGAAAGCTGGCAAAACTGCTTGAAAGGAACTTAAGATAGACATTCAGACATTGAAGACAGGACGGCAGCTAGTGATCGTGAAAGGAATGATCTCTTAAAAATAACAAGGAACCAGGAAATAACAATTCAATGACTGAAGACAATGCAAAGAAAAATAATTTAAGAATGATAAATGTCAGCCAAAAAACAGGGGTCAACACAAATCACATAAAAAATTATTTACAGAATTAACAGCAAATCTATACCCAGACATATAATAACCAAGATTCTAGAAATTCAGCACAAGAACAGAATATGAAAGGCTGTGTGAGAAAAGAAACAGATCACCTATAAAGGAAAACCCATCAGAATCACGACAGACTTGTCAACACAAACCCTCAAGTCAAGAAGAGCTTGGAGTAAAGTGTTTCAAATCCTGAAAGAAAACAACTTCCAACCCAGACTGATGTACCCTGTGAAACTATCTTTCAAAATTAATGGAAAAATAAGATATTTCCATGATAAAGAACAACTGAAGGAATTCATGACCACTACACCAACCCTACTGAGAGTGCTGAAGGATATTCTAGACAGAGATAAAGATAACCACAGTTCCAGGAACAGCAGCAGAGGAGGATCACCAAACAGGGCAGGCAACTGAATGGAGGAGGAATATGGGGGGCCAACAGCAGGAGGATAGCAGGGCAGAGAGGTGCCAGTGCATATTGATCATAGTCATTAATGCAGATGGCCTCGATTCACCAATAAAAAGAAACACCGGGAGAGCAGACCAAGAAACAAGATCCATCAATATGCTATATAAAAGAAACAAATTTTACTCAAAAGGAAATTCACAGACCAAAAGTCAAAGGAGGGAAAACAATGTTCCATGCAACAGGAAACCAGAAAAAGCAGAGCAGCTTGCCCATCAACCACAGAATGGATAAGAAAAATATGGTATTTTTATATAAGAGAGAGCTACTCAGCTATAAAGAAGGATAATCTTGAGGCTCTTGTAGGTAAATGGATGCAACTTGAGATCATGCTCATGGGTGAAATGGCTTGGACTCAAGGGTGAACATCGTGTTATCTCTCTAACATAAAAAAATAAAAGAGTTCATGGGATCCAAAATGTATTTTAGATGCTGTGCAAGTGACAGAGAAGGAAATATTTAAAAAGGGAAGGTGGTAATAACCAGTTAATTTCCTATTATCTTGTTTAAATTCTTGTATTGTTTCCATTGTGTTGTTAGGTTTGGTTTTATTCTGTCATATTTTGCTTGATTTTATTCCGTCTGATGATATGGGCAGCTATTTTGAAAATAACAAGATATATTATCGTAGCCATTGTTAATTTCCTATTTTCAGATTTTGAAATCCTGTAGCACTTTCATTGTTTTGTTTTGACTAGTTTTATTCTGTTTTGTTTTGTTTGATTTTATTATGTCTGATGGTATGAGCAGCTATTTTGAAGAAGAAATCAAGAGACATTCTCGCCATAATCCATTCTCAAGAGGGCCTAGAGACAGCATTAAAACAAAAAGATCAACAAATAAAGGTAGTCACCTCTTGCATCGGTCAAGTCTGTCATTATAATGAAGTATTTGAGATAATTAAAGAGAAAAGGGCAGTTTTGGTTCAGTGTTGAAGGTTTCCACCCATGATGATCAGCCCAGTTACTCTGGCCTTGTGATGAGGCAGCACATCATGGTGGGAGCACATGGTAGAGCAAAACTACTCACCAAATGCCCAAGAAACAGGAAAGAGAAGAAGGTGGCAGTAGTCCAGCAACTCTCTCTTAAGGATATGGCACCAAAGACCTCCTACTAGGCTCCATCTTTTAAAGGTTTTACCACTTCCTTAAAGTGCCACCCTAGAGACCAAGCCTTTACCACATGAGCCTTTGGGGGATGTCTACGAACCAAACTGTAGCACCTATGTATGAAACTCATTGATGTTCTAGATTTTAGGATAAAGCAAGATGTACTTCCAGGTCTTCAAGGCCCTGCATGAATTATTCATTTCAAGTCATTTTACATTCCACAGTGCTCTAGGGTGCACTGGTCTTATTCTGGTCTTTATACATATGATTTTCTCTTCCTAGACTTCTCAGCCTCCCTGTTGTGAGCTAGCCACAAGCAAAGGTCAGGGACTCTGTTTCTCATGTTAACAGATGTTTCCCCCATGGATAGTGCCCCGGCCACATGAAAATCTGAGTGTACATTTGTAAATGAGTCAGCTAACAAACATCCATCCATCCACACACATCCATGAATCTCAAAAACTTCATTTAGTGTATATACAAACAGGATAGAGTGTAACAATTTGCCTTTCCTTAGAATTTTTGCCTGACTCTTATTCTGGTTACCTGTCTTTTTTGTTGAATATATACTTTAAGTCTCCTACAAAGTGGAACCATATGAATGTTCTAAGAAAAATACTTGTACTAGAATTGTGTATACATAAAAAGAGACCAAGATAAAGCAGGGGGTTAAAGAAGTCCTCCAGGATATAAGAGAAGAAAAATCCAATGGTAAAGGGGGATAGGGAGCAACTATTAAGCACAATAAAGGAAGAGACTACTTAAATCTTAAAATGTGCATATAATTCCTTTAAATTGCCCTTAAAGTTTAGAATACTTGGTCTTCTCTCTAAAGAATGATGTACACTGAAGTTTGAGGCTCACTGAGCTAACGTTGAATACAGAATAAAGTAATATGCAGAGCTGTATTCAGATCACTTTTCTTTTAAGAAGCTATCAAATTTCAGCTTGAAGAAAAGATGGAACAATAATCTAACATGATTTCCTGGCCTGTGGAGCTTATATAATTGTGCTGTAACTCCTTTAACCTTAACATATACTTGTAGATCTAAGTGTTTATTATAATGCAATAATTTGTGATTTACAGACTTTCATTTTTAAGATGGGCTTAGAGTCAACAAGACTACTATCCTTTTATATCCTTAAAGGATAAATCTTTTGTTGTTTTGCACTTAAATATAACCAAGTAAGATATATATTTTTTTAAAAAAAAATCTCCCCTGTGCCAGAATACTTAAGTAAAATCATCACAAAACTTTCTCTGTAAATCATTCCTACCCTACTTTTAAGAATTTACATGAGCTGAAATGCAGTTGTTATAAGGAATGTACCAACCTGGAAAAAGAATGCATGCTTTTACAACATTTGAAGAATACTGAGATTTGAGCCATTTGTGGACCAGGGGTGGGGAAAAGGCCACACCAGGAATTAAGCCCAGTCTAGGAACCAGCATCATGCACAGCTCACTGCCAGACTGGATGAGCCAGACCACAGCCTCTCCCTGTGAGTTAGTGTCATTCGCAGACCGGGAATAGAGAGAAGGCCACACCAGTAAGCAAGCCCAGACTGGGAACCAGCACTATGTTTGGGCCACCATGCTGGATCAGCCAGACCCAAGCCCTTTTGAGTGCACGGGCTGGCAAACAAGAGGTATCAACCCCTCAACCCACCTCGCCACAACCTTGTTGTAAGCAAGCAGCTTATCTGGAGAAACATAGGCTGTGATGATAGCTATGCAGATGAAATACAATTGGATGCCTGAGGTGCTTTGGTGTTTCACTGACATTGCAGGTCTTAGGCCAGTGGTCTGATCATAGGCTCAGAGGATAGTGTTATGCAGTGTGACATCTAGGGGGGATCTCCTTCTGAGGGTTGTACCCATTGTTGACTCCCTATAGTCTTTTTCTGAAATCCTAGATTATTTCCACTGTCTTGTTGGGTTGGGTTTTATTTTCTTTTGGTTTGTTTGATTATGTCAAATCCGATGGCAGGAGCAGCTATTTCAAAGACAGCAAGATATATTATGATAACAATTTTGGATTTACTATTGCCTTGTTTTTAAATCTTTTATTGAATTGTTTTGTTTTTATTGTTTCTATTCTATTCTGTTCTGTTTGATTTTTACTATGTCTGAAGTAGCTATTTTGAAGACATTAAACAGCATTATGGTAACTACTGTTGACTTCATAATGTTCTGAACTATTGTGTCTTATACTGGTTTGTTTTGATTAGTTTTATTCTGTTTTATCCTCTTTAAAATAAAATTAAAAATTTTTAAAAAAGAATACTGAGATGTGGTAGGGGTAATAGGCCTTGATCTACTACCATAGACATAAGGCTGTGTTTTGTCACTCAGTTATACAAAATACATCTCATGCTAGATATTACAGTTTGACAGTATAGTAAAACAATTTTTGCTCAAAATATATAAAACAAAAAGGATGTCTCCAACAAGAGAAAATGAATATTTATCTCTGAGTACTCAAATCACTTTGGACAAGGCAGTTGAGTAGTGTCAATTATATGCCTCTTACCTTACAACATAGCAATTTTGCCCTTTGTATACAACTAAGAAAAATGAGTATCTACACTCACACAAAATAAAATAAAAAACCAGATGCAGGAGTGTTCCCAAAAGCTTTATTCATAAAAGTCACAAACTATCAATGACCTAAATATCCATCAACAGAAGAAATAATACACAAATTGTGGTACATTCATACAATGGAATGTGCAAAGTAAATCTAAAAACAAAACAAAACAAAAACCCCTACTATACATACAATAACACAGCTGAACCTCAGACTGAAAGACCAAAAAAAAGGACATAGAAGAGTGAGATCCTGTTTGTTTAAGGACCGGCAAAAGATAAAACTAATCTATGGCAAGGACAATTAAAACTCTGGTTAATTCTTAGGAACAGGAGTCATGAGCATAAAATGGCAAGAGGCCCATGAGAGCTTCTGGGGTCATGGAAAAGCTTTGTACCTTGGTCAGAGTGGTGGTTACAATAATACACAGATGCATGCAAATGCACCCAACTGTACACTTAAGATCAGGGAACTTTGGAATATGGAAATTGCATATGAGGAAAAAAATCACTACAGAATTTTTCATAAAAGCAACATAAGAGATAATGATGGAGGGGCTCTATATAAAATATAAAACTTCCACATGGAACATATAAGTTCTATAGAAAATTGAAAAGCAATGAATATAACTTGTGCATGTATTTATAATGTATGTGATAAAGAATTGATATTCTACATACATACCTCATTATTCACACACATCTAAGTACATACAAGAACAAGTACAACTCAGATTTAAAATTAACAAAGGATACTAACAGGTAACTTTCAAAGAAAACACACTCTGGCTTGAACTCTGAGCAGAAATGTTAGCTTAGCATACCAAAGTCAGTCAAGGCTCCAGATCACTGTTAGCCAGAAGTTGGCCAGTTATTCTATAAGAAGTCAACCATTTCCCTCAGACAAATAATAAACAAGAGACCTAGGTTGCATTTCCTCACCCTCTCCTAATACCAGATGAAGTTTTTATAGTATAATTATAAGACCAGGGGGATGGAGATTTAGCTCAGTGCCTCAAGCACTTGCCTGGTAAGTGTGAGGTCAAGAATTTGATCCTAGGTACTAAAGAAAAAAGAAAGAGAGAAAGAGAGAAAGAGAGAAAGAGAGAAAGAGAGAAAGAGAGAAAGAAAGAAAGAAAGAAAGAAAGAAAGAAAAAAGAAAAAAGAAAAAAATATATATTTTTTTTCTACTAGTAGCAGCTGTTTTCTACTAGTAGCAGCCAACTTCTACCTGGACTCAGGAAGAGGTGGGTTACCTGTCCCTTCACCAGCAGGTGAATGACTTATACTGAATCTCACTGAAGGTTCTGAGACCTGGGTGAATTTTGAAATTGTTTTCCAGTGGCAACTGATCCAAACCTTGTATCTATGCAGTACTCAGTACCCTTGTATCTAAACCTTGTAATCAATGCATTTGGACTTTTCCAGGAAGTCCTGGTCCACCCTCATACTCTGTACCACAAGAGGTCAAGTCTCCTGCTTTGCCTCCAGGTCCTTCTTCTAAGTACATGGTTGGCAGAATAACATGGAAATGAGCTAATGAATAGGCAGCTGGTAAGTGAAACTTTCAGGAATGCTAAGATAGCATGATACACCATACCAACTTCTCAGAGGAAGATTTCAGTTTTATGCATACCACTTCAATGACCACCACATCCCTATCTTTCTGCCAAAGGTGACAGTTTCTGGGTCCTACCTCTTACTAAAGTGGCTTGCAAGCTCATTGTAATTCAGTTTATCTGATGGCCTTGTAACCTCAACTCTGATGAGCTCAAGAAAAAGTACTACTTTACACATTATCTGGCTTCTTCTTCTTCTTGTGGTTTTAGATACCCTACGTGAAAGCTGACACATCAGAAATGATTGAAAGTGAAAACACAACGCACCAAGAGTTTGGGAATATACTAGTTTAGTACGTAGGGGTATTTTATAAGTTTAAAAGCTTATATGCTTAGTGTATGAAGCTGGACACTGAAAAAGGGCTTTTGCATGATTTCTCACATTTTAAATTCTCTAGAACACACACACCAGATCTGAAGTGCTAGACTGCAGAACAGTGGGTGGCTGGTGCTAGAAATCTGATTATACAATGACATAAGAGAACTTTTCTGGTGGTGACAAAAACATTCTCTCCCATGAGTGGCAAATCATGAGCTACAGGCTGGCTGTCTTGGTACAGTTTTACTGAAGACAACCATGCCTACCCATTTATGTATTGCCTTTGACTGCTTTCACACTCTGACACCAAAACTAAGTAGGTATAATAGAAAGGGTATGGCATGCAAAATTTAAATATTTACTAGCTGGTCCATTATACACAAAGCTTTCTAATACCTGTTTTACATCTCTATCTTACTTGAAATGATGTAGCTTTAAGATGGTACAAATATGTCAAAACACATTATCCATTAAATGGACATATTTTTTATATGTAAAACAACATCTCAATAAAACTACTTTAAAAGGAACAAATGTTTTGAAAAGGAAAAATCGTGGTGTAAAGACAAAAATATTATACCTAGAGGTTTGAATAAAAAGTGCTATGACATGAAGAGATCCAAGTCACTACGACAAGAAAATTATTTTGAGCTGAAAACAATAAGAGCTCCTGAAATCATTTATCTGCTTAAAGTAGATTCACCTAAAAGAACTCCACTGTTATAAACCCCTTCCCTCAGGAGTAATTCTAAGCTTCCCTTCTTGGTACTGTCATAAAACTATCGTGTTTCACATTTATTCTCCCAAGTATCACTTATCTTTCCAAAAAAAGTGATTTTTTTTGTGAGTGTACCTCCCACTCTCTATTCTAAGAAATCACCCAGAAAGACCCTTCTGCCTTCACATAAGCTCCAAATTCTAACCATGTCTTTTCATTACATCTTCTTATCATCTTCTGTGTATATGTATGTGCATAATGAAATCTAGTTTCTTTGTTATGTTCATCTGTCTTTTGTCAATTTAATTTTCAGGCCTTCAATCACTGACAGTAATAGAATTAAAGAAAAGGAGCTTTATTTCTCAATAATAGACATAAACTATGAGGCCAAAGAAAACTGGGGTTATAAATGAACTTTAATAACTGATAAGAGTATACTGTTTTAGATATTGTTCATTTTTTGTGCAAATATCATTTTTATTACTGTAAAGTTCATTGGAAAATATGGTTTCAAATCAGTGAAAGGTTATTAAAGAGAGCATGCCCATAATCCCAACACTGGGGAGCCTAAGGCAGGAGGAATGAGTCCCAGACCCTACTGGACTATACAGTAGTGAGTTCATGGTAATAAAAACAATTGCAATGTGCCCCCTACCAACCCTCTTTTGCTCATCACACCTTCCCACCCCTCTACACACACTGAGCAAACAGACACATTTACACAGAACAGCTAACTTAGGATATTCCACTACAGAAGAAAGAAATCTCCACTTACACCCTATCCTAATGTCAGGTAGATGCTACAATAATTTCTAATTCAGAAGTCTGTTTCAATAGAAACATTTACAAAGATGTGAATTATGCAGTACCATATTTGATCATCTTGAAATTGTCACTGTGATTCAATATAAACCATAATAATTAAAAAACAAGACAAAAAAGAGCTGTGGGGGAAATTTCTTCTTATTTAATAAAATTTGACTAAAAATATATGGTGAAAACTTGCAAAAAAACTGTTTATCAACAATATGTGGTTTTCAGTCACATGCATTCCAAATAATGGATGACTAGAATGAAAAATTCTCTATATTAAGTGATAAATTATTTTGCACAGCTGAGAGCTGAGCCATAAATTAACTTATAAGTCAAAGTCATGGCATATGTACAAAACTTCAAATTCTAAGTCAGCATTCATTTGCTCATACTTATTTGTTATTAAAACCACATGTTGGCACTGAGTCATTTTATGGTTCATTTGAAACAAACATGCAGAAAATTGTGGGAAACAAATAGAGTTCTAGGAGTCTGTTAAAGGCAGGATACTTGATTCCAACACAACTTCAGTCATGGGGCTTTATGAAGCCTAAACTAAAAAGTGTAGCTCTGGTTAAAAAGAGGTTTGTCTTAGTAGGAAAACTCCACTGCCACTATAATGAGATTGAAACTGTGGCAATGGTTATTTTTATCTCAGAAATTGGAAAACATGGATCTCATTACTTGTTTAACGAAAAAATGTAAAACTTTAAATGACATCTCAACTAGTATTATGTTTCAATCTTTCAGGATAAAGTGTCCTATTTAATGAACTAAAGGACATGGCAAACTAGTTTAATGATATTAATATAAAGGCTTCCCCTCCTTCCTTGAAAGATCCTTTACTATTATTCTAAAGGCAAAAAGTAAATTATCTCGAAATCCTCTAACTCCCATGACTATCTTAAAAGTTCATTTCTGACAACCTTGTATTTTAAAGCAAAGCATGTCCCTCAAAGTTCATATAGGAAAACTTAATGTGTTAAGGAGTTTAGGCAAGAGAGGAGGGGCAATTAATGTATGTTATATGCATGTACAAATCAGCTAAAAGGAAACTCATTAATCTGCATAATAAACTCATTAACATGCATTAATAAAAAAGGTGTGAGGATTTAGCTCAGCAGCATAACCACTGCCTGGCAATGCAAGGTCATGAGTTTGATCCCCACTACCAAAAAATAAAAATAAAAAGTGGGGGAAGTATGTGTATGTACCAACTCCCCATAATGAATGTATTCATTATGTATCACAACCATACTAATAAAGAACAGAATAGCAAAAAACTCAAACAACTCAATAGCAAGAAAACAATGCCATTTTTAAAAGGGTAAAGTATTTGAACAGACAAAGAAATAGCCAAAAAGTATAGGAAATGCTTAATATCACTAATCATCAGGAAAATGCATCTCATCATTTGATGACTATCAAAAAGAAAAAAAGCGAACAAGTGTTAGAAAAAATGTAGAGAAAACTTGTATACCATTGGTGTGAATGTAAATTAGTACAACCATTATGAAAGACACTATAGAGGTTCATTTAAAAAAATAAAAATAGCACTACCACATGACTGGAAATCCTACCTCTGAGTATATCACTAAAAGAAATGAGTATGCTGATAGCAGACTGGAATTCAATGTCCATTGCAGCACCCCTCACAAAAGACAAGGCATGAAATCAACCTAAGTGCCTTCAATGGAAAAATGAATGAAAAATACAGGGAATATAGGCATAATGAATACTATTCAGCCTTAAAGAGGAAGAAAATTCTGTCATGTGGAAAAACTTGAGTGAATCCAGGGGATGTCAAGTGAAATGAGGTAGGCACAGAAAGACAAGGGGTGCAAATCTTACATTACATGGATCCTGAAAGGATCAAACTCATAGAAGCAGAGAGTGGAATGGTGACTACTAAGAAATTAGGCAGGGATAGGAGGCTTGAGGGGTTTATCTGTCAAAGAATACAAAATTTCAAACATGAGAGAAATAAATTCATGAGACCTACTTTTAAATGTTATGACCTGTGTCCAGACATCCCTCCAAAGATTCATGCACTCATAAGTGGGGCTTTTTGAAGGTGGCTGGATCTATAGTGTGCACGTATGGATTAAGAGTGTGTGATAAATGAATTAGTCCACTGACTGGTTTTGTGTTCCAATTTTTTTTGGGGGGAGGTACTGGAAATTGAACTCAGGACCTCATGCTTGTCAACTATCTTTTCACTGTAACTTCGCCAGGCAGAAAGGGCAGGGTCTTCTTGGACTTCTGTTATAAGGAGACTAATGCCACCAGGCAGGCTTCATCCTCATGACTTAATCACTTAGAAAAGGTCCCAAATTCTAATACTATCACCTTGTAGGTTAGGATTTCAACATATGAATGGGGGGGGGAACAAATTTTCAACCTACAGAAATTATATAAAATTACATAAGATATTATATAAAATATTAAAAATTACTAGAAATTATATAAAATATTAAATTGTGGAAGAGCAATTTTTTAAAACACAGTTTAAAGTGTTCAGCAACAAATTATTCTCAATCAACTTTAAATCTCTAAGTGGTTTATAACACCATTTTTACTATAATAGCTATAATAATAATTTTAATGGAAAATAACAAATGTTTGCAAGAAACTGGAACTCACACACTGCTAATGGGCATGTCAAATGATACAGCCACTCTGGAAAGCAGCCTGGTACTCCCTCACAAAGTTAAAAATAGAACTAACCTAATTTAATCAAATGGATTTCTAGGTACTATATACCCACAAGAGCAGAAAGCAGGTGCTCAAACAGATCCTCGCACAGCAGCGTTCAAAGCAATATTATTCATAATGGGCAAAAGTTGAAAATAATGCAAGTGACCAGCAACAGATGATGAACCACACAATGTGGTGAATCCACCCAATGAAATATGAATTGAGCAGTGAGAAGGAATGAAGTTCTGTTACAAAACACAACATGGTTAAACCTTAAAAACACTGGCTAAGAGAAACATCTACATTTCATGATCCTTTTTTAAAGAAATATCTAAAACACGTAAATTCATAGAGAAAAAGTAGATAAGAAGTTAATAGGGGCCTGGGTGAGGGAAGAATAGGGGAATTATTGCTTAATGGTTACAGAGTGTTTGGGGTGATGAAAACACTTTGGAAATACTGGTAACAGTTTCAAAACATTGTGAATGTAATTAATCTCACTGAATTATCCACTTAAACATGGTTAGGATGTCAAATGTTATATACAAGTTATCATTAAATAATTCAAGTTTAATTAAATTAAAATTTTAATCTCTATTGTTTCTCTAAAAGCCCACTGAAGATTAAATTGCTATCTGCAGCCAGGCACAGTCATATATACCTATAATTGCAAACCACTCAAGAGGCTGAGGTGGAAGGGTAGTTTGAGCTCAGGAGCTCCAGACCAGGACAGGCAACACAGTGAACTCTGGTCCCAAAGAAAGGGTGTGTGTGTGGGTGTGGGTGTGGTTGTGTGTGGATGCGTGTGATTAAGTCGCTGTCATTGGTACAATGATTTCAGTTTAAGCCTTTAAGTTATACAAACATGTCATACTGGTCTTGTTTTGTCTAATATGTGTGTGTGTGTGTGTGTGTGTGTGTGTGTGTGTCAAAGAAAACCTGCTACAGGGAAACTAGACAATAGTTTAACCCAATTTAACCAAATTGACTGTGAAAAACAGAAATAGTATTATAGGTGCAAGAATGCTAGATAAATCAACTCTGTTTCACAGAGAAATTAAGTTCACTGTCTCCCACTCATATGAAAAATGAACTAATGAAAGCACCTGAAGTTTTCTGGTAGGAAAAAATACCAGAAGGATGTATCACATTCCACTACATTACCTTTGTCTATAATGTTTTCTTCCTTAACCACAATAGATGCTTTCAGATACACATAGTCTCCCTTGCTTCAGGCACCTTTCAACTTTTGGGGCAAAAAAAGAAACAATTATCTTAGACTCAAATTACTGCATAATGAGCCTCCTTCTATACTGGAAATTTGTAAAAAAAGCTACGCTATCCAGTGGTCTTTCCTACTTCACTAACACTGACTCTACAAACAATATGATTTAGGTGATTCTAACTCTTGACTTCCTTCCTTAAAACATAAGGAAGACACCTTGAGGGTGTCCCTGACACTGCACCAAGTGCATTTCACAGCCTCCAGGACAGAAAATGTTCCAGGATCAGTGCTAAGTGGAAGCAAAGCAAAAATCACACAGAGGAAAAAAGCCACTCAAATTCATGAATCTAAAAATCTTTCTATCCTTAACACATAAACTTAATGTGTTTAAAATCCCAGTTTTCATACTATTGACTAAATTATGAAATTACAGAGCACTTTAGAAGAAAAATATGCTGATCCACTTGAGAAAAAGAACATCTCATCTGTCTTAGGACTCGTGTAGCTTAGCAGTAGGGCATTTTCTCCTAGCATGTACAGGGCCCAGTGCTGGAAAAAATTGCACCGATACACTTATTTTTGGAAAAGAATTCCTTCCTTGAGTATAGACACTGGTTCTCTAAATTTCTTAACACTGTAAAAACACTAAAGAAAAGGCATGAGAACTTAACAAACTTAATGAACTGAAATTATTACTTGAGGGGGTGGGATAGAGATCATTTGGAAATACTTGTACTTCGTGGAAACTTCAATTAAAAAATTTAAGTTTTTTGTTTTTAGAAAACTGTCCATTTCCTTCTAACAAATTTCAAAGAACTAACCAGTGATCCTACTTTGTAATAAAAACCACAAAATCCACATATTGGTGACAAAGACCTCTTAAATTTCTTAAACCTTATAGAGCAAGATTTTAAAGTATTTACCAGATTTCTTTTTATCTTAAAAGTCATAACTTATGCCATATGTCACCTTTCTGATATTTATCATAGTTCATTTGTTAAACAGGACAGCTCTACAAACCATAGAAAACTGCCAAGTTCTGCATCTAACAAGTTACCCAAGATTTGCATCTATAATAATCAGTACATGGTGAGAGAGGAGAATAGATACAATGATGCTAAAATATTTAAATGTATTAGTGAAGGAAAAATCTTGAGCACTTTCCACCCCAACGCTCTTTCCAGCACTATGGAACATTCAGCACAGACAGGAAGAAAATGAGATAAGATAGTTTAAATAACTTGCCGAAGGCCACACAGCTGGTAAGCACATGAGCTGACATTTGAATCCAGTCAGATTATGCTCACAGCTCACGCTCCTAACTACCAACTTATATAATTCTCAACCTTACGCCTGTAAGCATTTAGTCTATAACTCTCACCATCTGGACCTATAGATAAAATATGCTTCATCAACTTAGGTTGCTGTTAATGTTCTTAATGGCAACATTTAAGAAAAAGCTAAAGGAATGCCCAGGGTACTCTGTCTAGACACATACAGAAGTGCACATCTTTTTCCTAAATGAAAACATTAGCCCTTGCTCTCTAGAAATTATACTGGCCCAGCAGGATTCAGGTCTCCTTGTTAATTGACATTTCACTTTCCTAATCGTAGTCTGAGCTTCTACTGACAAACAGATGCAGATGTCACACTCCTTGGCATTTAAGTCAAAAGCCACATAAGAACTGGCAGGCCCTCTGAGCAGAGTGGGAACCACGGCCAGCAATTCTAAAGCTAAACCAAAGATTTATGGCGTGAACTTGTCCTACACATGGCAGCATTATTATTGAAATTCCTTTAAGCATGTGTATTCAAAATCTACAGCAATTTAGCAAGCAAAATTTTATTTCAAAGTAGCTAAAATAGAAATTAACTTCACATTTCTCTTCAGTTTAAAACAAGAACCCTTATTACAATTAATTCAAGGGAAAATGACAATTTTGAATTGAATTATAAAAGTGAACTTTCACCTTTATATAAACTATGCTATTTGCTCATTTTTTATGAACCCTATTTTCCATTTCATAATCAAATGTCTTAAAAATAAGTTCTGACATTTCAATCTTGCAGGTAAAAACTGATTAAGTATTATAAAAATGTGTAGATTTTATTTAGAAATGAAAGGAAACTTAAAGTATTTTAAGTACTACTACTCCCAAATCTGCTTAAATGTCCAAATGAAATCCAATTTTAAAAGAGAATATTTAACTATATTGGAAAAAGCATTCTGGATATACAGAAACATAAATTCAGATTAAAGAATTTAACAATACACTAAAATATAATACACATGTGTTAACAATCATTTTGCAGCACTAAAAATATCAGTACTAATCCACCTCTCTTTAATAAATGTTTATCTTAAACATTTGTGTTTCCTACTTTCTCACCAGTAAATACATAATACTGTTTTTAAAAAATGGTTTTTGATGAAGAGGCAAAAAGGAAAACACAATCTCAGAATACGAGGCAAATATGGATAAATCCAAACCCAGGAAATAAGTATAAATCATTTCATTTTGGATCTTAAAAACACAAAAACCAAGAATTAGCAATAATAAAACTTTTTGATTCTTTAACAAAGAAGCTTTTAAATTTTAATGGTTTTAACTGTTAAAGATGAATCGGAAACAATCACCTAAATTATTACACAAAGAGAAATAAAATTTTAATTGTGATTAATTCATTATTCTCTTTAAGAAATATCCAAATCATCTTACAAATGTCAATTTAACAAAAATCTAGCTATTATAAAATGTCTCCCAAACTGTAGTCAATAGCCTACTCACTTAATGTAATATTGGTAATGGCTGAATTCCAATATAACAAAAAAAGAAAAAAAACTTAGCCTAAAAGTCTACTGAGTTCACTGTAACGGGATTTGAGCTATAATTAAATTTGATTAGTTTGGTTCAAACCTCAAGTTCAAAAGAATTATCAGCATGAATGGATGAAAAGCCCTTTTACACGGGCATTTTGAAAATATGAAAAGGGCTGACACAGCAAGCATCAAAGACTTTAAAAGCAATTGACCCTTCCCAGAGCAAAGGAGAAATGCTAACAGCTGAAACTCAGATGCTGCACATAAAGAAAATAAAGTTCCAGATGGTTCAAAAGCCTGGTACTTTATTAAATATTAAATACTATTATTTTTAACTGGATTTTTCCAGAGCATAGCCAAATATGTCATCTATAAAATGTGAAAAAGAAGCTCAATTCCACCCCCAGAAAAACTGAAGCAAATAAATACTCCTCTTTTCAAAACCTACCAGCATGAGAAAGCTTCTCAAGGAATTATACAAGCAACCCCAATGACAGTCAATTAAACATACTGTTTAATAAAAAGCAATATCACCTACAAACTAAAAATCCAAACCAGTTTCTCTGAAGAACAGCTTCACAGAATTTAACATCACAAAATGAGACATTTAACTCTTTTTTTTTTACATTTAACTCTTACATCAACATGTATACACACACCCACACAACACACACACATTTTGTACCCCTTGAGAATCATATTATATGTTTGGCATAACAAAATGGAGACAAGCAAAAGCAGCTAGCATGCAAACATGATCTACAGAAATGTGTTAGTGACTGAGAGGTATCAAAAGTTTTAGACGCAGTTAAAAAGGACTGTGAGAGAGGACTTATAATCAAAACTTTGCTGTGTGCATCAGGTATATGTACATATGGAAACATGAGCACACACATTCATACCCCTACCAAATTAACTATATATCCATGTGTAAGCACACATCTACCACATAATGTAGTAAATATACCACAGACAACATCCATGTCCCCTTTTTAACAAAATAAAAGCTGAGTTTACACACCCTGAATTTTTATGTGGCAATTTTAAGTCAGTTTTTATGTGCAAACTTTCCCTTGTTACTATATCAAGGGATTGGGGGAGGGCAAAGACTTTTTCATGAGATGGAAACATTCTGTGCCAAACGAGGCAGGTGTGAGATATCTCAGAGATAAAAGCAATTCTCCAAATAACAACGTCATCCTGTAATGCTTTCTTGACATGTATAACTCTGCTATTCCTCCCTTTGAGACTTAATACAAAGCACAGTTTTTGTGATCTTTTTAAAAAGAGATAAGTAGTCTGATTGGTGCTCATTTCTAGAGGTTTTTAGCATTGAAAATAAAGCCAATCCAATAGTGATCTCACTTAAAATAGTCAAGAAATCCCGTCAAAGCAGACTGCTTGGTTAAATGTTCTTTCCTTAAAGCATTTTCCTTAAAAGCAAAATACCTCTCAAGGTAATTATCTTCTTGTGAAAATTGTTTATTTTAAATCATTAGCTTTAAGATAATTCCAAGTCATGTTCTACCAAAGCAAAGAAAATCTCACGAAGAAATAAATCACATTGTTTATTTATTTTTTGTCTGTTAAAATTGTCTGCTGAAGGTAACACAGACGTTACCTTCAGGGGTTTGTTAATATATTTCCTTAAACTCATGGTTTATGACAGATGTATTTAACAGAGAAGAAAAGGTAAACTATTAACCTCACAAGTCTCTGTAATGATGTCCAACAGTTTATTTATTTATTTTTAATGCTGGTGATAGAAGCCAGGGTGTCTGTGCATGTTAGGCAAGTGCACGTCTACTGAGCTACATCTCTATCCCATACAAACCACTCACTGAACTTTGTCTAGTCCAGTGGTTCTCTCACACTTCACCATGCATCAGCTTGGAGAGTCTAAAAAGAATAATTGTGGGCCCCTCTTCAGAGTTTCTGAACAGAACTGAGGCCTCAGAATCTACATTTCTAACAAGTTCCAGGCATCAGATTCTGAGAACCAATAATCTAGTGGGCATTTTCATCCTCTTGTTAAGAGGCAAAGATGGTAACAGCAAAGACTTTTGAATTTAGAATTAAAGATAAGCTGATGTAAAGAAAATCCACTCCAGGCAGGGCACAGGCCTTAGAGATCGCCTACTTCAAAATTTAGAACATTTTTTCTTTTTCAGTTTTAAAATTTTATTGAAATTCAGATTTAGAATTTAACGATTTAATACAATATTATTTTAAATATTTTCTAGTCAGTATTTTCACTTGCTTGACATGATTCCTGGGTATAAGTTTTAAGAACTGATACTCTAATTTTCCATGAGTTGTCAATTACAAATTCATCAAAATATTGGATACTTTTCCAACTACCACATTTTTTTCTATGAAAGGCCAGTTTAGGCTCTGTGAGCTTTTCGATTTCTGTCACAACTACTCAACTCTGCCACAGTAGTACAGCAGCAGGCACATGACAGATAAATGTAGCAGTGGGGCTACATGCCATGAAGCTTTATTACAAAAATAGGCTGTGGTCTGCATTTGGCCCACATTTACCAACCACTTTAAAAATGAGGAAATCATCGACAGTAATGATTAAACAATGTCAGAAGGCACAAGGCAATAAGTCATGTAATTACAACTAGAACTCCTGCGTGTCTTGTTACTGCTACAGTTACATTTTAATAAAGAAAAGCCACAAATGAAATGCACTGTAAAACCTCATGCAGTTTAATGAACAATAGCAACAAAGATGACTTTACTAAACAAAATAGTATCTCACTCCTAGAATTAATGCAAGATATTATTATTTCTAATATTACTTCTAAATGGGAGTTGCTGGGGGTGGTGATGCTTCTGTAATTCCAGCATTTGGGAGCTGAGGCAGAAAAATTGCCAGGAGTTCAAGGCCAGCCTGGGATACATTGTGAATTCAAGGCCAGCTTGGACTACAAAGCAAGACCCTGCCTCAAAATACCAAAATAAATAAATAAAGAGTTTACACAGGTAGAGAACACTGTCTTTCTTGCATCTGATGTCAGCTGGCACAGGGGCTACATCAATCAAGACTTCTAATCAGGGACTGTGGTAAACAGGGACATGAGATTATTTCTCAGTTTAGCCAGGTAGGGTGGCACATACATATAATTCCAGCACCCTGGGAAGCTAAGGCAGAAGGATCCCAAATTGGAGCACAATTTAAGACTCTGAGATTCTATTTCAAAAAAAATTTTTCAATATGGGGGTGGGTGATTACAGATGTAGTAAAGGCCCTGGGTTCAATCTCCAGTACCATGGAGTAAGGAGACATATCTCAGTTTTTAACCTGGTTTTTTTTTTTTTTCCTTTCTCATTCCAACTACTATTCATTTGATGCCATTCATTACAAAATATTCTTCAATACTGAAATTTTCTCACATAAAGCCAAAAAAAAAAAATAAAAACAAAATTTCTGTACAGTCCACCAGGTTTGACATTAATTCTAGTTATTAAATATTGACATAAAATATAAATATTTAGCTAATGAAAACAAACAAAAATTTTTAACCACATATGATCTAAAAGCAAAATTTTTACCATATAATATCTAAAAGCATGTAACTTTGCATATACATGTATAAAAGTAATTTTGTACAGCTATGCATGCATATATAACATAAACATATATATACACACAAAAATATGTATTCTCAGTTTTCTAGTTTCATTCTTAAAACTGACATTTAAATTAAGTCAATATATACTTAGCAACTAGTAATGAAATTTTACATACTGCCTTATTACTATGTTATGCCAGTTTATTTTTAAAAATAAAATTAATACATACATATTAAGAAGAATCACAAACATGCTAGCTTGAACTATCAAACACAAACTCCAAAATATTTTCCAAAGTAGCTGTCGTTAAAAGTGTGCATATCCAATTGAGGATAAGAATGATGAGTCTGAGACAAAATTTTGAACATGTTTGAAGTATCCTGAACCATGCATGAAAAAACATCTGCTATTTACAGATCAAAGCAAGCATGGTACCCTAAAACAACTAGAGTGAAAAATGCTTAAATCTAATTTCATCCCTGTCCACACACTTCTTTGAACTAACAATTCAGAGAATTGGTCAGTATGTTGAACTAATTAGCATGCTTAACGCTTGCCATTTTTGATGACTCCAATTCTTTATTTTAAGAAATGGAATATAAATAATAGTTTTTAAAACATACACACTAGCATATTTGAGAAACTGCAAAAGCCATGCTAGCAAAACCACATATATTGAACAATGCCTCAAAAAGCCCCACAACATGAGTGATATGTATTTAATATTCTCTAAGTTGTGAAATGAGTTGTATATTATTTTGGGGTTTTGATTTGCATGAGATAAATTGAACAACGTTTTTTTCTGTATTCAGTCATTCTTTCTGAGACTCAACTTGTATCTAACTTTATCTCAACACAAGGAATCACAATAAGGTGTCTCTGATAAAATGTTTAACATTTTACTTTTAATTGCACTGAGAAGAAATTCATCCAAGATCTTCTAAGAGAAATCCACACCTAAAAGTCAAGTCTGTAGTATATATATCTTTACTTTCACACACCTGAGTCCCATACCCACATTTGCTACAAAGATTTTCCTAACCTGTGATAATCAATAACAAATCTGCAATAAACAAGTCATTAAATATTAAACAGCGTATTAGTTTTCTAATATCATCATAATTTGGGGGGGTGCGAGGAGACTGCTGGTACTGAATGGATTTTTAAAAATGTTTTACTCAGTGTTTATATTCTAAGATGATCCATTACTATAATTTACATGACAACAATACACGACAGTAATGCACAATACAACAATACAGAAACTTCATCTCAGCATGCAACTCTACTTTTACCCTTTAAGTCTAGAATTAGTTCAGAAGAAGAGGAGGGGGAGGATGTAAGGAAACAGAGAGGAAAAAAGAAGAGGAGATTAATAGTCAATAATCTGGGTTCCATAATGTTTGTAACACAAAGTGATTCAGGTCTTATATTACAGGACATTAGGAAGAAGGAAACTCAAAGCCAAGATGCTTGTGGCTGGATAAAATAAAATACATAGCACCTTTTCTTTCCTCATGAAGATTATTTTTACTGTATGATAACTACAATCAAAAAAATAAAACCTAGTGGCCCACTAGGCTTTATAATAATAAGGAAATTATAGTACCTTACACTGAGAGATCTCCCCAGCTCTCTTTTGTATTTTCAATTTTGAAACAGGATCTTACTGAATTACTAAATTGCCTGGGTTGGGCTTGAGCTCTCAAGCTTCCTGCCTAAGCCTCCCAGAGTACTGGGATTACAGGTGTGCACCATCATGCCCAGTCAATACTAATGACAAGGTGAATCAAAGTTAGACGAAGAACTGATCCACTGACACACACCCATTGACAGCACATTATTAATTCAAGAGAAGAAAATAAGCATTCTGTAGGTAAATGGGTGCACCTCAAGATATAATTCTAAATGAAATCAATTAGACACACAAGTTTAAATATTGCATTGTTTCTCTTGTATGAGGAAGCCAAAGGATAAATAAAGAGCAAAACTGAGGATAGATATTGATAAGTAGGAGGAACTTGTTCAAATGTGGAGAGGAATCAGGGAGGGGGGAGAGAGAAAGGAAGGAAGGGAAAAAGGATTAAAAAAAAACAATGGAAGGAAAAAATGGAAACAAAGCTTTGTAAATGGGGAGGGGAGGAAGGATTGAAGGGAGGAGAAAGGAACAGAAAAAAAAGAATTAAGATATACTGTGTATGAGTACAAATTCCCTACCATGAATAAGACCATTATGTATGGCAGATATGTACTAATAAAAAATAAAAAAATAGCATTCTCAGAGAAATGGAAGATAAAATGTAAAAGTCACATAATTGTTGGAATCTTTTCACTCAGTACTCCTCTGAGTTAAAAAGAAAAAGACTGGAGGTGATTCTTAGTCTATCCTATAAATTAAAAAATGAAATAAAGGGAAATGCCACCTTTCAAACATCATCTTTCAACACAGATAATTTGTTCAAAAGTATGAAAACAAATACTTGAATAAAAAAAGACAACAGAGATACTGTCTGGTGCACAGCAAGGACGCAGTACGTATCTGTTGGTACACACTGTAAGGCCAGCACTCTGGAGGCCCAAGTAGGAAGACTGCAAGCTCCAGCCCAGACGGAGCAATTTAGCAATTCAGCAGACCCTGTGCCCCCAAAAAACAAATGTCAAAAGACAGAGAAGTGGGACTGAAGAGGCTTCCACTGACCAAATTTAGGACAGTTTAAATATAAAAAAGAATAATAGTGTGGTAATGGATATAATTACTGAATAAAAAGAACCCATAACTACAGTGATGGGTGGCATGTATTTGTGAACACATTAAAACTCAGTGAACTGTCACTTTTACTTACATGTAGTAAATTATATCTCAATGAGGCTGGTAAAAGAAATCCATGAGTCTATAGGAATAGTAAAAATAAATCTTGGGCTAAAAGAGAAAAGTTCTTCTTTACAGAAGAATCCCAGTTAATAAATTCAGAGAAAAGTGATAGTATTGGGAAAATCAACATTTTGCAATACTAATTAATAATGTTTCAGCTCATCCACAGATGGTAAAATTATTAGGTGAAAGATTATTGGGGAACAGGATAATCACATGGTCTCAAAAGATTAAACCACAGGTTACTTTTTACTAACAAAGGAGAACTGAATCTTTAGTGTACAGAAAATCAAAGAACAACAACTTACTCAAATGCTTAAACCCAGTTTCACCAACTGAGGGACATTATTTATGTTCTCATGGCATAAAGCAGTATGGAACACCAAAATAAATAAATATATATATATATATATATATATATATATATATATATATATATATATATATATATAGTACCCATGCAAAAATAACAATGATAAAAGTAACCTGAATCTATCTAATCATAAGAAAATCGTAAGAAATCAGAAAAATCCACATTATGGGACTTTATAATGTAAGTGCCTTGGATTCTACAAGAGTATCAACGTGATGGGAAAAAACTTGGGGAACCTAACAGCCAAATACAATCTGTGATCCTTTACCAGATCCTGAAGAGACATAAAAGTTGTAAAGCTCTTACTGCTGGGATAATACAGAAAACTGACCATGTAAGAGATAATGTTAAGACAACTTCGTTAAATTTCTTGGGTATGATAGAGTAGTTATGAGAACCATGATTCCATTCTTAGAAGACATACCACAATATTTAGTGATTAAGAGTCAGAATATCTGCTACTAACTTAGAATAAATGTTTCATTCATTCTCTTTGAAAAGCAGAGTCAAGTGGGGGGTGAAAGGAGAAAAGGGAAAGAGGCAGAGAGATTAGCTTTGAGACTGACTTATTAGCATGGATTAAAAAAAAAAAAAGCACCAAAAATAAGGAGAAAAGGCACCAAAGGCAGAAGCTTGTCAGAGGCAGAGTGAGCCGTGGCTGGATCCCAGGCAGTCTAGCTGGAAAGCCAATGGTCTGAACCACTATGCTCAGCAGCCTTCAGGAAACAGCAAACCCAACTCCTGAAACCAACAAAGAGATGATCAGATGGGTGAATACGGTACCAGAGTGAAAGAGAAGAGTGGAGGACTCCAAAATTCCCAAGAGAAAGAGACTTAGGACAAAAGACAGTATGATTTCAAGGTTGTCACATATGTATATTTTTTAAGGCAAAAAATGCAAACCCCAACCCTGCCAAAAAAAAAAAAATTGGAAATTCTAAGAAAAAGTAAGTTCATGTCCCAAATATTCAGGAAATTCAATTTATAAGATTAAATTTTAGCTATGGATAGAGTCTAAGAAAAGATATTCTATCTAATTCTGATGTTGGAAACATTCCCTTCAGGCTGACACAGAACCAACACAAAAGGAAACAAAGATGCTAGAAGTTCATGGCATAAAAATACACAGGGTTGAGGGTGTAGCTTGGTAGAAGAAGAGTGTTTGCTTAGCATCTGAGAGGTCTCTGTTTCAATGCCCAGCACCAAAAAAAAAAAAAAAAAAAAAAAGGGTGGGGGTGGGAGAGCAGGTAAGTAAGCCAGCAGGCACAAATATATGACTTTAAAAGTTTCCAAAATAACCAAAAGAATGAAATCTGTACATCTGAAATGCTAGGATCAGACAGGATTGAAAAGAAGTATCATGTAAGCTAAATTATATTTTCCCATCCTCAAAATTTAATAGATGGCTAATCAAAGTTGAAAATTAAGAACCAGATGCTTAAATATATTATAATGAATGTCAGTGCAATCAGAACTAAAAATAGAAGTATTTTCAAAAGAGGAACTCTAGAGTGGGAAAAGAATAAAGGGATAGACAAGGGACTGCTGCTTTTCATCTTAAGTTATGTATCATAAGACTTGTTACTGATTTCATATATTACTTTGATAAAAAATTAAAATAAAAGATTCAAATTTAACTTGTCATTATTTTAGAAGATCATTTTAAAAGTAAATATTTGTACCTAAGTAAAATGTCCAAATCTGGCATTCCTTTTAAATGTTTTATTTTTGAAATAACTTTTATAAAAGTTGCTAGAATAGTAGAGTTCATAATAAATTCTACAGCTGGCTTCCCTAGGGTTGGTATTTTAACCAGACTACACTTATCAAAATCAGTTACAGTACTTCTGCAATAGTACTAGTTAATTATAGATCCCATTTGAATTTTACCAGTTTTCTCCCTAAGCATCTTTTTCCTATTCCAGGATCTAATCCAGTATACCATATTGCATTTACTTGTTGTCACCTTAGTCTCTTTCTATTTGTGACAACCCTTTCATTTTTATTTTTCATGGCCTTAACAACTGTATTAGTCAGCTTTCCTGTTAATAATACACAGTACCAGATATTCATAATTTAAGAGAAGTTTAATCTGGCTCATGGTTTCAGGGGATTCAATCTATGGTCAGCTGGCTCCAAGACAGGACTACTGTGGTAGAAAGGCACGCAGAGCAGAGTTGCTTAATTCTTGATAGTGAGGAAGTAGAACAGGGAAACAGTGACACAGAGGAAAGGACCAGAGACCATATATAGTACTAAAGGTCATACCTCCGTGACTCAACCAGACATACACAGAAATATGCTTCTCCAATCCTTGGTGTAGATTCCAAAGTGATCAAGTTGACAATCGACCCCACTCACAACAATTTTACACATCTCTTCATTTGGGTTTATATGATGTTTTTTCAGGATCACACTAAAGTTATTCGTTTGGCCAGAAAAACCAAAGAAGTGACATCATGCTCTTCTTTGACACCATAATGGACATGCATGCTTTGAATCTTACTACTACTGGTGTCTGCCAGTTTTCCAACCATAAAATTACAATCCTTCTCTTTGTCATTGATAAATAGCATGGAGGAAATAAATACTTGGAGACCATGCACTCAGTCACAGTTTTAAACAACTGACAAATAAAGATTTTATACATACACACACACACGCACGCGCGCACACACACACACACACACACATACATATATATATATATATATATATATATATATACCCAAAGTATACATTGTGATGATTTAACACATGTATACATTGTGTGACAGTTAACATAACCAAATTAATAAAAACACATCCATTAGCACCCCTGCTATACTTTAGATACCTAGAACATCCTCATTGTACAACTGAAAGTTTATACACTTTAATCAGCATCTCTTCTTCTGCCCTTCCAAACCCTGGGAACCACCATTCTACCTCTGCTTCTACAAGTTCAACTCTTAGATTCACATGTGAGATCATATAGTACAGTGCTTATCTTTTTGTTGTAAGATTCATTTTTAAGTGAAAGGTACTTATCATTTAGAGATGCATAGTGAAGTATTTCAGGATAAAATAATGCCTAGAATCTGCATCGAATTAATAAAGAGCAGGAAGCAGATGTGAGTATAGGTGGATCAAAAATGGAACTATAGGGATTCATTTTCAAATCTGCTTTTATGTATCTTTAAAGTTTTCCATGGTAAAAGTTTGGCAAAGTTAGAACCTAAATAAACTGTGCATGTGTGCACCAAAAAACTTATGTATTCAAGAACCTTGAGTCAGAAAACATTATCATGCTTGCATTTCCATTTTCCAGTCTATGAGTGCCAAGTAAGCAACCTAGGAGTTTCCAGGTATAAGCATATTTTGAGGCTGCCATCAAAATCCAAAACACAGGCGCTGTGCGCCCCCTAGGGTCTGATTCTATACCACAAGTTTTGCACCCACATGTTCAATAACAAAAAGCAGAGTATTTTAAAAAATGAGAAGAAATATCCTTCTTTCTCACTGATTTCTGCTTCTTTTAAAATAACTGATCCATATATATTGGCAGGTCCCATTGAAATGTTTTTAAATTAGAATTGTACTGACTTCAGCATCCTTCACCCATCCTGTATTAAGGTTGCTCAAAAGCTGGGTCTGATGGTGTATACCTATAATCCCAAGGCAGGAGAATTACAAGCTTGAGCCCAGCCTGGAAAACTAAGTGAGACCCTGCATCTCAAAATAAGAAGGAAATTAAAGGGCTTGAGATGCGGCTGAATTTAAAGAATCTGAGTTCAATCCCGAGTGCAAAAAAGGAATCTTGTAATAGTCAATAGTTGTGCTATACTTTCACACCAATAAATCTGCTCCAAGCCTTACAGATCTGCCATTGTTTTATTCTACTAGGATTTCCTGAAAAATTCTTAAAGATGTGAGAAGAAGGTAAACAATGATGAGAAACACAAACTTTAGAATTCTAATTAGCTTGACTTCAAATTCCAGGCCTAGCGCTTCCTAGCTATATTTCTAATTCTTCTGATCTTCAGCCTTTTGACCTGGAAAAAAGTATTTTACCATTTACTAATTTAAAGAATACAAAAATATATATAAATGCATCATCATAGTTAGTATTTAAAGTTAACTATTTTTCATGAGATGATTCTAAAGTGATCTGCAGTTAGCTCATCAAAACCTACAGATTAACATTTTCAGTAACTGCATTAATGACTACCTTCCACTACTGTCCTTGAACAGCTCATAAAAGTTCTAGATTTGATTTCAAATTTATTTTTCTTAGTATGTAAATACAGTATGTTGCTTAATCCTCCTGATAAGATAATGTTTGTTCAGATAGTAAAATACAGCACTAACAAGTTAGTTAAAGAATTATTTGGTAGTATCTCATTATGTTGAAGACATTATGGAAGAGTTAATTCTTTAATTAACTCTTAACTCTATTCAATGGACATAACTGGCATCTGAAGATCTGAAGGATCTTCTTTATGAATAAGTTGTTTACTATTTCCCTGTGTTACTTCAGAAAGCATATATATATATATATATATATATATATATATATATATATATAAAATATTCATATAAGGATTCATAACTAAAGATGGCAAAAGTAAAATAAGGGTTATTTGTAGGTGGTACAAGATTACCAGGAAATATATTAAGAAAAGTAAGAAGAAAACTGAATTCATTTATTTAGCAGAAAATCATTAATTTGTCTGGGAATCAAGTGAGGACCTCATAATTTTCACCAAATTCATGTTTGCCTAAATATCAACCAGAAATATTAAAAATCTTAAGTGTACTTTTGAGAAGCGAGTATGATTCAGTTTTTTCATTCTGTATTTTATGTGTCATAAGTGTTAGATTAGCAGTAGGGAACAAACACAAGAAGCACCTGCTTTCTAACAGAGGGAGGGAACAGAAAATAAACTTGTGAATAAGAAATGGAAATAACTTCAGATAATGGTGCACACCAGGGTAACAGGTGCAGGATTGGCACTGGCACAGATCTATTTCAGTCCGAGTGATCACAAGGTGGCCCTTCAAAGAAAAGGCATGCAGGTGAATGGAATGGCACAAGCCAATCAAGCAAACACCAGATGATAACACACTTAAAAGACACTGTATGAGCAGGTGTTTTGTTTTGGTTTTGGTGGTTTTTTGTGTTTTTTTTTTTGCTTGTTTGTTTTTGGGTTTTTTTTTGGTACTGGGGATTGAACTCATGATCTCACATTTGCCAAGCAGGCATTTACGCCACTGAGCTAAATCCCTGGTCCTCCCTCCCTCGCTACTATGAGCAGTTCTATCAAAGCAGATTCTGTACATCCATGTCTTCTAATTACTCCTGGCACTAATATATATCTAAAGTTTTAAAAACCAAAGAGAGATGTAAATATGGAATATTCACTTTAAATATTTGCCTCCACAGGAAAATTTATATGCTATAAGACGCAAAATATACAGCTACAAGTTCATGGCTCTCGACTCCTTGGTTCTTTCCCTGTTACAGGTGAATCCTGACTCAATTGCAACCAGAAGCTTCAGTTATTAGGAAGTAGAGGTCTGTTTGGGGCCACTATGAGGATTATATAAAATAATGTATTAAAATCTTTTTTAAAAAAAATTTTATTTAAAGAGAAAAAAAGAAAAAGAAAAAAAAGGGAAGGAACAATATAGAATTTCAAAGAAAAAGAAATAAACAGAAATCACTAGTTGATAAATTACATATTGTCTTCTAGATATAGTTGTTCAAGTTACAAAATTAAAGCATATAAGGTGGACATCAAACAGTGAGCTGTGAACAGTTCATTCAACGAAAACCCAGCAACATGGTCATCAATCCTACACACTTAAACATATATGCAGTTATATCCTTTAGAGCACTTTCTTTTCCTCCTTTTGCTTTTCAAGTCCATTATCTGTTTAGTTATTGTATTAAAATCTTATCAGTGTCTAGAATACCATAAGCACTCATTAAACATCAGCTAATTTAAAATGTGATTTATATATCTTATTTTTATTTTATTTCTTTATTTAAAAAGGAAAAAAAACAGAAAACAAGGGAAGCAATAATACGAAATTCCAAAAAAATGAGATAAACTAAAATAAACACTAAGAAATCACTAGTTGAAAAATTACATACTGTCATCTTAGAAACAGTCATTCAAGTTATAGAATTAAAACACAGAAAGTAGACATTCAAACCACGAGACTGCAAACAGTTCTGCTCAACGATCCAACATAAGCTTAGTAATATTTGGTTATCAATCCTACACCCTTAAACATACATGCAGCTATATCCTTTAAAGCACTTTCTGTTATATATATTTATATATCTTTTAAAGAAAGTGTTTATAAACAATTATATCAATGCAAGTATATTCTAAGATTTTAACTTTAAAGTCAAAACTGTATGAAAAATAACTCTGAAATAAACTAATGTCTTCAACATGAGATACTACCAAATAATTCTTTAAGCAGAGCTTTCACATTGGTGCCCCAAAGAACAGAGGTAGTAGGAACAGAATAAAGATGAACATTATGGTTTACAGAGCACAATTAAATGTGTAAAAAGTCTCGTGCTCACGGCTGTTAACAGGAGGATACCCAAGAATGGGACGGAGCTGGAGATGTGTGAAATGGTTTCTGTCTGGGAGCATGGACATTATTAGTAAAGGAGCTGGGTAGATAGAACACAGTAGACATTGCAGGCCCACTTGCTAACAGTGATGCCAGGCCCCTCTGTCCTGCCTTCTCTTTCTGTACCACGAAGCACCTACTCAACTTTCTAATCCCCAAGCAACTCAGGGAGGTCCACGAATATTTTCACTTTCTAGACAAACAGGATAGAAAAATCTAGAACTACCTCGTGCCCTCCTCTCTATCTTCATGCTTGAATGGGCCTCAAGGCCTGAAAGTCCAGCCACTACTTCGTGACCATAAGCCAATTAGCTAGAGGATTCAGGTTAGCCAAGAAGAAAAAGAGATTGAATTCTCCTGGTCATCAGGAGTTCAGTTAATCAGTACATCAGCCTCAGATTAACAACATTCAGATTTCTTTTTATAAAAGGGGAAAAACAAAAGAGAGAAAAGGGTAAGAGGAGGAAAAGAGAAAAAAAATCCTTAATTGTTGAAAATTTGTACTCCTATTTTCTACTGTTGGCAGCATAACTACAACCCAAACTAACAAAAAGATGAAGGAAGATGAAATTCCACGTGGGATAAAACACACACACACACACACACACACACACACACACACACACACACATACGGGAACAAGAGCCACTTTGACACTATGGTTTATGGTCATAGCATTTAAAATGAAGAAGTGAGGATTTCCACCTTTATCAAGTTGTCTTCTGTATTTACATCACCACATTTGCCTCCCAGTAAAACATGTACACAGGAACTGATGTCCCTTCTGGAAATTACTACCAATGTGCCAAAATTAAAAAATATCCAGCACTGTCAAAACTTTACAGTGCAAACAAACTTTGTCCAAGGAGCAAGAAAAATCAATAGCAGCTGGTCTCGTATAAACAAAGTATGAAAAAATACGTACTAAGGGGCTAAAATAATTTGTCTACATTAATTTTACTAGATTGTTCTTCCTAAAGTGTTTATTTAAGAGATGATGAAAAACTGTAGACTAAAAATTCATATTTGAGGAGTTATAATTTTAAGTTCTTGCATTAAAGGATTAGTTGAATGAACTATACCTCATTCTTCATAAAACATCTCTACAGTAGTTATAATAATATAAATGCCATTGACTCATTTTATAAACCTCTGTGATTAAAGAGATAATTTCATTTTCATTTGTTTAATATTCCCATTAATAAGAATGTTTCTGCTACACATTTACTGAAAGCCAGCACAACAACAACAACAAAATGGACAAATTCCAAGAACAAACAGATTTTTTTCTTTTCCCATGAAGCTAACATTATGGAATTTTAACAGATGTTCTATTTGGTCATAGTTAATAAAATGAATTATGTAGGATTAAAATAGGGTTCAATGTTTGCATTGGATTTGAACTGAAAAACAATTTGATATTAAAAGTTTGGAAAAGTTCCTAATCATTTTTCCCCTTGTATTTTTCAGAATTACTAAGATACAGAAAATAAATGTATTATTATAGCACTTATTTTTTAATAAAACCAGATTACAAAAACTATCTTTTCAAAGTTTAAGATGAAAATTTTAGAAAATTATGTACTCTTTGGTACAGTACTTCATCACCTATCTACAGCAAAGATCACAGCAGTACAGTGTCAACACCCTGTCTGTTCTCTTTGCACTCACCATTCTGAAATGATGGTGGCATGTGATAACACATGAAAAGAATCAAGCTTAAAGAAATGGGAAAACCACAAATATTTATTGAGCACTCACTATGTAGACAGTATGGTGCTAAAGCCTATGCATAGTACAAAGAAGTAAAATCCAATAGTTTCAAGAAGAACTTTTATGTTACATGGGAAGAGAAATCACAAATGAAATGTAAAGACAAGCCAAAGAGATAGGAATCAATGAAAACAACTTCACAGAAACATACAGAGAGAAACACACAGCACTAATACATAGAAATACAAAATCCTCAACTGATACTAACTTCCTTTTCTTCTGTTTACTGTTATGAAAGCAAAAGTAATACACAGACTTAAAGATGGTAAACAATAGAAGTTGTAGCTACAGTTGCTTCAAAATATTTCAAACACAATGAAGTACTGCAATTCAGTAAGAAAGTCTCTCAACGGGTAATCTTATTGGAAAAACATGCTGCAAAAAATCATCAATTTGATGCAAAAAGGAAATCATACAATTTTTCCAACCCACTTATATTAGTGATTCTGATCAGCTCATCCAACAGTTAGGATAACTACATTATTATACTAAGATACTGTTTTTCCTACAGAAGTAGTCAATCAATACAAAATCAGTTACAGACTGCAATTTACTACAGTTATAGAAATTCCCTTCTACAAGACATTTGGATAAAACACTGGAATTATAGCTGAGAAAATTTACAAGCAATATTTGACCACTCAGTTCAAACACAATTGTTATTCATCATGAAACTGTTCGCACATTTAAGTGTAGAAGATTACATCCCTATTCAAGAACCTCACAACCTAGAAACTTTTAATTTCTGATTTTCCTAGTAAATGGTATTGTAATATCTGTTTCAGAGGACTGGTATGAGATTTCAGTACACACATTCTATGCAAAGTTCTTAGCACAAATGAGAAAAGACTCAGAAATGTTAGGTAACTTGCCAAAATTAGACAGCTGGTAAGGCACAGAATTGTATACTGCATTATGGTTTCCTTCACTGTCAAAGGCTCTTTGTTACCAAGAATATGAATAATCACATTTCTCGAGTATGTATGGTACTGTGTGACAATCACTATAGAAAGTACTTTACCTGAATCTCCTCATTTAATTCTCACAAGAATGTTGTGATGACTTACTCACTTCACAGTAAAGGAAACAAAAGAGTTTTTAGATATATGTTAATATACCCAAACTTACTTATAATTAAAGCTACAATGTCATAATTTTTCATCTCCCAGTGGAGTGGCAAGAAAACAGAGCACTCTTCCACTACTGCCAAGTGTCAGCTGGCACTCCCAGTAAGGGCTGTTTGGTGTTACCTATCAGAATTACACATGACCATGCCTCTAACCAAGTGATTGTAGTTTAGTGTGAAACCTACACACTCTCAGGCATGAACAAAATGACATTTTAATAAAATTAAGCAGTTCAGCATCTTTGTAGTGTCCACCAACAGGGCAGTGACTGAGTAAATAATAGCTCCCTTATATAATGAAGTACTATGCAAAACAATAGTGCTCTTAAAATGATTTCCAAAAAATATTAGGTTAACAAACAACAAGATACACAACCCCTAGATAGAAAGCTTCTGAAAAGACACACCAGAGTCTACCATAACAGAAGAGATGGAGGTGGGAGTGGCATTGAGTAGGCAGACAAAACTGCTGGGAAGATTTTCAAGGACAATCGAAAGCTGATTTTTAAAGGCAGCTATGTCCAGTCAACAGATTGAGGGAAATGCTTGTTGCTAAAGGATGATAAGGGTACCCAAGTTTGGAAAGTTGTTCTATTACTTTGTAGTGAACTTTTCAATGAATAGTGATTTCTGCACCTAAATACTAAGAGTTAATATGAATATACACAATAGGTTGAATGATTTGTTAGGCCTGATTGACTGCTTATAGCAAAGTTGGGGTCGGAAGGAACCCCCTCCTACCTCTAACCTCTTTAGTGGCTACTCTCCTCTACCAAAAGAAAGAAGCCAAGAGTCATGTGTTACTAAAATAGTAACATCCTACCACTGAGGCAGCTCCAATCAGCCACTCAGCTTCAGATCTGTGCAGCCAAGAGCCACATACCAATAATTTATCCTCTTATCTCCATGGATACAAGCAAGTCAGGTCCTTTCCAGGGCTTTTCCCATGTGCCCTTTTCCAGTCCCCTGGCAAACACCCAGCTGAGGTGGGAGGTTCAACTTCTCCTCCTTACCAATACCCCATGCTTCTGTTGAGCATCCTCATAGGCTTAAGACAGATCTAAAATTAAGACTCACTTTTCTTAAAGCAACAAATACTAGTTGAGTACCATTCAAGCAGTGCTTCCTCTGTAAGTCCAAGTATACCTTGGATGTGCTTGTAATTGAAGCCTTCAGTACACTACACCCTAAAGAACATACTCCCCTATTTGTTTCCCCAGAGAATGTGACTCCTCTAGGGCAGAAAAGTTCTAAATAACATCCAGCACATAGCACTCTGCAAATGACTATGGAGTGGAATTTGTGAACAAGACGTCTACTGAGCTTAACTTATTCCCACTTCTTTTGAAACAAATTGCCTTTCTTTGCTTTCTTTCTCTATATAAATTTTTCTAATTTACATCCAACATTATGAAGTTTTCTCTGCAAAATTTTCTGACCAATATTCCCCCTGAAGTCATCTTGGTTATGACAGCAGCAATGATTTTGTTCCCTGCTTTTATTACAATGACACCATTACACCAAGATGCTTGGCCACATCTAATGTGGCCAAGATCATGAGAAAAATGAAAACTGAAAGGCTGAGGTAAATAGTATAATCTATTGACCTTGCTTAGACTAAGTAGAAAATTCACAGTAACTAAAATACTTTAAGAGAACATAAGGGACAAGTATGCAATCTCCACAAACATCAAAGGCAGATAAAAAAAGTATGACAGGATTCAAAAACTCTAAAGAACACCGGTAATCTGTCTTCTAATGCGTGAATTCGAACTTCAATCTCATACTAATGGGCTACTGCTATGGAAATAAAACTATTTTAAAGAAAAAATTGCCCACAGAGTAAATATTTACATTTCTCAGTGAGTCTCACTAAAGCTTTCATGTGTTTTCTTATTGAAACAATCAAATGAGTTCTTGGCAAAAGATTTGATATTGGTGTCAGAATAACGTAAGAATCAAAACTATTTATAATGCAAGAATTTTGTTTAAGACAGATGTATCATTTCTTATTTTTCTCACTTGGAAAAGAAGCTATGGTTCATTCAGCAATAATGCTTCTCTCATTTTACCTGAGAATCTAGTACAAAAGCAATACATCAACTAAAATCAGTTCTGAAAGATCTTTTATGAATACGTACAATGCAGAAGACCCCAATTAAATTTCCAACAAAGCTCTGCCATTTTGAGTAAACAAAGTCATCTCAATAAGGTCACACTATTTGCAAGGATTGTAACCTAAAAATTAATTACTAGCATGACATATGTCAAAACAAATTTTTAAAAGAATAGACTGTAGTTGTAACTATGTGTTATCTTTTTTGTATGCAAAACCAGTACTCTTTGGAACACAAATGTATTCAACACTTTCAAGAATATTTTTGAAAAGTATATTATTAGTTCCTCAACCTTCTCTAACATTCAGGTGAAATGTGAGTAAATAATAGGTTTAGTAAGTCAGAAAATAAAAACAGAACAAAGATACAATATGGGTGATGTTTCTGAAAGACAGAGGTCATCTTTATACAAATATCTAATTATGAAACATTCGGTCTGCCACCAAAAGTTCTTCAAGGTCTATACCAACTACACAGCTGCCATGTAAGTAGCTACTTTGTGAAAATCAAAACTTTAAATCACACGTAACAGTGGTGGTGTGTCATAAGGCAGACGGTAATCCACAGCTAAAAATAAAACAACTGAGAGTAAAATGACAGATTTCAATGAACTTCAGTATTTTGCCAGCTGGGATACTCTTTAATTACATTAAAACATTTTTATAAATAACAAAGCTTTATTATTCAAGGAACTCCAAATGGAGTCATATGCAAGTTCTCACTTGTGTTTTAATAGAAAATTATGTCCCAAACCAAAGATTTCTCTTGTATCTCACTATCTAAAATTCAACTTTTAAACTTCAAAATAGAATGTCCTACAGGAGACAAAGATTAAAAGATGTTAAATCTACTAAAATCACTTACTGCTGATAAAGTTTTGTTTTTTCACTTAGGAAAGAAAGACAAGAGGAGACGGGATGAAGGGAAGGAGAGGGGAGGGGAGGGGAGGGGAAGGGTGGGGAGGGGAGAAGCCTCACATAATCATAGGGCTTTAGAGTTAGAAGGCTCTGAGTCCCTGTTACACTCTAAGTCACCCATCCACAGTGCTGGTCTCCAGGCCACAGTAAACTTCTCAGTTCATTTTATTCCCTTATAGAGCCAAGCAATAACTACATGATATAGGCTCTGGAAACAACTATCTCAAAGTGCTTATTTCGTTGCCAATTTTTCATTAATTCTCCACATTATGATAAATTACTTGGTATCTCACTCTTGGTAGCTATTTTGTAGTATTCTGATTATGAGACATCTAGCCACCCTAGAATAACAATAAGGCCACACGAGGTATAGGCATTCTGACCACTGAGAGGGCTTTTCCAGCAAACCCATGTACCATTCTTTTAGAGGTAAGGAACCAACAGTACCAGGCATGTGTAACCTTGCTCACCTGGGCCTCACAGAGTAAAGAGAAATTATCTTGGGCCACATATAAGGTATATATTATAGTTACTTTATGCACTAACAAAACTTCCTTTTTAAAACATTTTTTATTGTATCATAGGCAAGTGCAATACACAGGCCAAAGGTTGGCCATATCTTCAGTGTTTAGAAGAGTGATAATTTCCCTTTTTGATTTTTAAACCAGTTTCCCTAATCTATTTCCAAATGTTAAGAAATAAAAATTTAATGAAAAAAGCATATTTTTTTTTCTCCAACAGTGGAAGATAAGTGAGTTACCTCTCTTAAAACTGTGCTTTTATAGCCTCGATATAATCCTTGGATGCCCTGAAACAAACAAAAAGTCAAGAGTTCAGAAGTTAAAATAGCAAGGAAATTTTCTAAATGATATTTTGAACAAGGATAATTGCCTGCTCTAAAATTTGAGTTGGGAAATAATTCAGCCACACAGTTCTACAAAGAGGTTAAAGGTTCTAAATAGGCTTACAGCATACAAAGCTCAGGTTAGCTTCTTTTCAAATGGATACATCTCAAAAAATAAAGCTGGTTCCACATTAATTTAGTTGTAATTCATGTTATTCACCATATCTTTTCTTGGGGAAAAAAAAAAACTGTAGTGCTTCAAATATATTTCCAAAAACGAAAGTACCCAAATATCCATTATCCTTCCATATAAAAGAGAATCACATTTTATAGCTTTTATCCCAGAAGCTCATTAATATCTCTCAATAAAGCAATAGTGTGTATTCCCAGACAACCTTGATTTCTCTATTTAACCATCCACAAAGTCCAATTCTATGGAGATTCCACAGAATTAGTCTCATTCAATGTCTCATTGTTGAATGAGAGGTGACAGACCTAGGTGATAGGCCATTAAGAATAACTTTTCTAAAACCTACATTCAATAAGACTGCTACCCAACTTGGCATGGTGGCACACACCTGTAATCCCAGCATTTGGGAGGCTAAGGCAGTATGATCACCATGAGTTTCAGGCCAGCTTGGCTATACAGTGAGACTCTCCTTCCAAAAACCAAAAGTAAAACCAAACAGAATAATTCCCATTAAAAAAAAAAAAGTAAAAACAAAGAGCATCAGATGCAGTGGCACGTGACCACAGTCCCAGCGACCCAAGAAGCTGAAGCAAAAGGATCACTTAATCCCAGAAGTGCAAAGCTAGCCTGGGCAATACAGTTAGACCCTACCTCAAAAAACAAAATGAAAGTAAGTTAAGTGTGGCAAGACACACCTAAAATTTTAGCACTTCTGAGGCAAAAGGATCACAGGTTTGAACCCAACCTAAGCAACTTTGCAAGAACCTGTCTCAAAATTTTAAAATAAAATCAAATAAATGAATGGCTGGATATGTTTTGCTTAGTGCAAAAGCCCTATGGGTTTAATCCCCAATCCTGCCCCCAACCCCATGCCCATCACCCGCAAAAAAAAAAAAAAAAAAAAAAATTCTGGGCATGCCTATAATCCCAGTTACTCACAGGCTGTAGCAGAAAGATTGAGAATTCAAGGCCAACTTGGGCAAATTAGCAAGATCTTATCTCAAATAAAAAGGGGTTCAGTAGGTCATTCAGGGGTAGAATATCCCCGAGTTCAATCTCCAGCATACCACAAAACAAAGAAAAATTTAAAAAAAACAGCTTCTGTAAACACCAGACATGGTGGCACAGACCTGTAAAATTCCAGCATTTAGGGAGTCTAAAGGAGCATTGGAAGTTTGAGTCTTGCATAGGCAGTCTAGTGGGTATTTTCCCAGAAAACCTGAAAAGGTCATATCACAGTGATATAGGTGCACCCATGTTCATAGCAGCACAATTTGTAATAGCTAAATCTTGGAAACAACCAAAATGCCCATCAACTGCAGAGTGGATGAAAAAGATGTGATACAATAGAATATTACAATAGAAAAAGATACAATAGAATATTACTCAGCTATAAAAAGGATGATCTTGAGGCCTTCATATTGAAATGGAGGCAACTTGAGCCTATTCTCATAAGTGAAATAAATAAGAATCATATTTATAAATATCACATTGTTTCTCTAGTGTAAAAAGTAATAAAAATTGTAGGAGTAATAAAATCCAAAATGTGTATTGCTATTGTCAAAAGGAGAGGAAAAGAAAGTGCTCTAAAGAATATAACTGCATGTGTGTTTAAGTGGGTAGAACTGATAACCATATTACTAAGTTTTTGTTGGATCGTTGAGCAGAACTTTTTGCAGTCTTATGGTTTGAATGTCCACTTTGTGTGCTTTAATTTTGTAACTTGAACAACTATTTCTAAGATGACAGTATGTAATTTGCCAACTAGTGACTTCTTAGTGTTTATTTTATTTTGGAATTTTGTATTATTGCTTCCCTTTTTTGTTTTGTTTTGTTTTGTTTCTCTTTAAATAAATTTTTTTAAAAAAGGGATGGGGACTTGGCTCAGTGTTTGAGCACCCCTGAGTTTATCCCTCAGTATCACCAAAAACAAAATAAAACAACAAAATCCTATAAATGAAAACAGCCAAATGCTTCCTAATCACAAGGCTAAGAAGACAGAAAGAATAATTTCTGACCCGCAGCTAACACTGATCAGAAAAAGATAAATCACATTAATATAAATATTTTCTTGTCTGCTATTATCTGTCCATTATTATATTTCTCTTCCATGGAACTTGAAATACTGCAGTGATATCTTAATAAAATATCTTAAATTCATTTTACATATTATAATTTGTCCCACACTGGACTCCAAAATAATAACTACAGGAAGATTACAACTCAGGAAATATACAAAAGGAGCATGAAAGATGTGTCTGTTTAGAAATTCGAAAAAATTAAAAATAGAAGTAAAAATTCAAAACAAAGAGGCAAAAATAAACAGCAAGAAAAGTTACTATAACTGGACATTAAATTCAGCTCTAAGCTTCCTCTAGTGATCCTGGGATGAGTGCTACAGCATTAAGAACTATAAAATCTTCCTCAAAAAGAAAAAAGTCTAAAACAACATATTACCTCTTCATATAAGATGTTAGAGAAAATGTGAAATGTTCTTGAAGAAGCAGATACCTGAGCCCTCTGCTTAACCACTTCAGAAGGAACTCGAATCAGGCAGGCAACCTAAAATACACAAATTTAATTACATTCTAAAAAGGAAACTACTGTTACAAAAAACTGACATTTTTTCTTAAGCAAAACTTATAGCAAAAATGTATCATATGCATGTTTAATGCAAGATGTCACAAGATCTACTTTTTTATTTATTTTATGAAATAAAACAAAATTCCATAACAAAATAAGAGAATAACAACAGTTAATATACTGAATACATAATCTTAAAGGTAGTTACTCAGAGTCTAAGACACAGACAGAAAAAAGACTCTCACAAAGAAGAAATGTTTATGCAGCCCAGACACTTGCGCCCTTAAAGGAAACATGTGTTGCTGTCATGCCAGCTTTTCTCCGATCCTCTACAGATCTCCCACCTCATCCACGTCATTCCACACACACTTATCAGCCTCTTGACGACAAGAAGCACTTTTACTCATTGTGACTCACTAACACCCACAACATCTGACTTATATCAGACACTTCCAATCCTGCTTAATCGAAGACTGAACCAAAAGGCAGGAAGCAACACAACACGGCAGTAAAGGCACAGCTGACAATAAGCTGATACCCCTGCCCTTCTACCCCACTGGATCCCAGCACTAGACCCCCCATCCCACGACTGGGTGGGGGGGACTTCAGGTATCAGCACCATGATTCTAGTTGATACTGATCCTGACTGGCCCATACTCACAGTGATAGTGAACTTTTTAGAGACCAAGTGTACAAACTATAATCCCAAACCATTTATTTATCGCAAAGCGCCAACACTGCAATTAAACCTGGCTACTGAGGTTTTAGTTTAGAAAAAACAACTGTTATCCAGCTGCTAAGGTGGGCTGGCTCGTGTGCCCACAGAGAGGGCTGTGTGCACGCACTGTGACACACGCATAGGTTCGCCACCACTGCCTTAGAACAAATAATTCTAACATCATCCCTTCAAGACAAGCATTGGCAAACTTCTGATGTCAAAAGCAAACAATAAACACTTCAGGTGGCAACATATGCCAAGAAGCTATATCGGGCCAAGAAATGAATATGTGGGTATAAAACTAGAAAAATAGCGGGACTAGAAATGCAGAAGTCATTAGCTACCGTGAGCACTGCCTTCCTCAGCTGCCCAATTCTAACTCTTCCATGAGGAGTCTTCAGTTAGGGAGCACAGAGTCAGTTGCTCTTCTCCTTGAAGAAGAACCACAATTAGGTGAGTAGCTAATCAGACCCTGCAGCCAGGGGTCGGAATCTACAGCAATGTGGTCAAGACACACAAGGCACTGGCCGTGAGGCTGCAGACTGCTTCAAAACTAGGTGGTCCTAGCAGCTAGGACCACTGATACGTGCTGTAAGTACACATCAGATTTGGAAAACCTGGAATGAAAAAGTAATGTAAAATTCATTTATAATTTTTATACTTATCACACATTGAAATGTTATTATAGATGTGGATGGTTTAATAAAATATCATTAAAATCATACTATTCTTTGTTAAAGTGGCTAGAAAATGTAAAATCACACTCGTGATGCCCTACATTTCCCATGGACAGTGCTGTCCTGGGGTTGCTGGGACAGTCAGCACCCACTTGCAGTGGCAGCACCCAGCTACACAGGGCCCAGGGTGGGCAGCACTGGGCAGTGCCAGAGGCAGTATTCCAGCCACACTGTTCCTAAGGCACAGGCCAAGCTCCAGTGTGGCTGCGGACTCCTTTCCCAGCCCTTTTCCAGTCTGCTATATTCAAAGACCTACAGTGTGCTGAGTCAATCTATAACTGACTCAGCTTTTTTGGATACAACCACCAGAACATCAACTATAAATCATGTTTTATGTCAGTGAGTGACATTTACTTCTATCACAAGCTGTTTAGTGACAACACAATTCAATACTTAGCACAGAGCCTCAACAAAATGCACAAGAGCCCTGGCACAGGGCAACCTCGCAAGTAAGAAATGTCACTTATCTCCTCAAACATCCCCTTACCACAACACTGTGCTCAAGGCAAAAACAGGCTCATCTCTTTCCCAGACGTCCTCTCAGTGATGTCCCCTTGCACTTGTTGAGTGACATGGCTACCGCTTTTTAGGGAGGCTGAGAATATGTGGGTTCAGCCAGGCTTAGGATCACTGTACCCAAGTCATTTATACAATGTTCTGTTGGCAAAGGAAAATCAGAAGGTAATTTAATGGTATCTACCAACCTTCCAAAAGAGAAATTTTTTTGTTAGAATACATAGGATCAATTTCAACTGCAGGCAACCTCGAACCTTAACATTCAAGGGAGCCAAAGTCTCAAAGGCTCCTGAATCTTAAGCAACATACGTATGAGGGTTACTGGGGAGCTGTCTGACAAAGTGGTTGAGAAAGTGACCTATCACTAAGTGAATGTGGAAGTGGTTTACAGACACAGATGGGTAAGAGCAGAGTACTGCCAGGGGGAGGTGGCCAAGAAGTAGGAGTGGTAATACTTGCTCTGCATGCACAGAGCCCGTGTTCCATCCCAAGCACTGGGTGGGAGGGGGGGAATGAGAGATGAATTCAGACATAAAAAGGGTCACATACCAAGGGATCAAGGGAAATAATTCCTCATGGATGGGGAAGGCAGAGGCTGACAACATGATGACACAGGAAGACCCCAGAGGTAGAGTTAGCCAAGCCCATCTGTCTTGGGCACTGCTCCCAGCACCTTACTCCAGACCTTGCCTTCAGCCAGGGCTCAGCCTGCAGAAGGTCTGATTGAGGGTCTTCAGACCATGACTGCGGCACAGCCCTCAGAGACCTCATCAGTGCTTCCCTGGCCTGCTTGGAACGCATCGGTTTTCTAATTTTTCTTTTAGTCAGTTTAACTGACAAATAGAAATATATATACATTTACACAATGATATGTAAAATTTTTGTTACTTAACTTGGACCAGAAATCTTTATGGTACCCATTTAGGTACTTGGTTCTATAATTCTTAGTTTCCCTATAATAATACCTTCTGTGTACCTCCAACGAGCTCCCTCCTGCTGATACCCAGATAAATTCTGACCTGAAATGTTTTGCTAACTTACACTATACATTTCTGCATGTGTATGTGATACTAAGGACCAAACCCAGCACACTCTACCACGGAGCTAGATCCCCTTCACCTGTTTTTTTGTTTTGTTTTTTAATTTTTTGAGACAGGGTCTTGCTAAATTGCCCAGGGAGGACTCAAATTTGCCATCATCCTGTCTCAGTTTCCCAAAGTGCTGAAATTACAGGTGTGTGTCACTGCCGACTTCACACCATATAATTTTAAAATTTATTATTTTCTTTCTACCAAACCGTAAGCATCTTGAAGGTGATAGGTACCAATCCTACTAATCAACTGAAAGGAAAAATCTATTGTATATATTTTTTACATTATTTCATGTAGAAAGCAAATGAAACTCCTAGAGGAGGAAAACACAATCATTACCAAGGAAATGACTTTACCAATATTCTATAATTTTTAAAATGTTTTCTTTAATGGCCTATACATATATGAAAACTAGAAAAATAGAGTGAGATTACAGGTGATTTTTTTTCTTTTCTGCTTAATTGTGCCTCTAAATTCTCTATAATTACCATGTGTATTATTTCATAAGGTTTTAACAATTTTGAAGGATAAAAATGTTTGTCATGGACCAAAGATTTTTAAGTGAGGGGGAAAAGAAAATATGAAAGGGGTAATTTACATTATGCTTTTAGATGCAATCTACTTAATAGTCTTGACCAAAAAAACAATTATTTTAATGTAATAATAATAAAGTCCAAAAAAAGATTAAAGTTTACTGTCAGGCCTAAAATTACATATAAATTGTTTCTTTTGAAACAGTGTGAACTTTAAGAAACATAAACCAAGATATAAAAATAGTCTACTGAAACGTACATGAACCTAAAGGACAGGTCCAGCATCCAAAGCTCATTAAATAAATGAAAATAAATAAATAAATAAATAAGAAGGTAGTATATTAACTCCTTGTATTTTTCAATCCAAGAGGTCAACAGTAAAATATGACCTCAATATGTCAAGAAAATAGGAACTGTCCACTTCTGACGTTTGGTATAAATATTTATGGAACTTCATGCTTCATAACCCTCCATGTTCTAATATTATGTTTTTATTTCTTAAAAACACAGAAGCAGAAGAAAAACTTTGAAAAGGTTCCCAGATGAAAAACAATCTAACTAACAGAAGGAGTACAAAGCACCCAGCGTGGCTTCCTGACTTCTGTGGCATGCAATGGTGGGCTGGGAGACAGGCTACAAAGCAATTCCTCCCACTGTTTCCTCCAGTACCTTCCATTTGCTTTTCTATTAACTCCGAACTTTCTTAGATTTGAATTTGAGCCACAACAGTGTATTTCACTGCACAGGAACAAAAACATGTTAACAGGATTACAGTTCTATGAAAGGAAATAAAGGTAATGTCATCTGTGGATGTCCTGGTAAATCTACCCTGCCCAGCATTCCTTCCTTGCACATGTGGGGTTCGGGATGAACCTATGACACAGGAAAGGTGGACTTTTCATAAACCCAAGAATGTTTTACATGCTGAAATTCTATCAAAAGACAAAACAACAAAGGCTTTGCATAAGGAAAAACACATGACTCACAGCTTATACTAACATCACAATGCAACGTTGGGCTAATTAGAATTAATATCAACAATATGATAAGTCTTAAATTTTTGATGAAATACTGATACTGTTACCAAGAGTTTTTTCCTTTGGAATAAAAAAAACTATTCTGGATATTATAAATTATTCAATAAAGAGTTAAGTGTGTCCTTTTAGTATTAATAAAACACAGAGGTGCAAAACTAAAATCATAAGACTATGTGTTTGAAAGTGAATAAATCACAACAAACTTCATTAGGTAAAATGAAGGAAGGAAGACACAAAGGAGAGAGAAAGATGATGCTAATTCTCCGATTCTTTCATTGCCACAGCCAAGCTCTGTACTTCCCACCCATCATCTGCCAAGGTTTTACAAATCTCACTCTGCCTTTCTGCTCTGGAAATGTTTGTCAAAGTCACTGATCAAGTTATGTTAACATTATATCTTTCCCCCAACTACTTTAATATAGTTCACAAAAAATACCTGATTTAAAACTTTTCCACAGTAAATTCAATCAACCTATATGCATTACTCTGAGAGTAACTGTGTCCAAATTTTATATATAAATCAATCTGAAATAACAGACAATATTCAAGTTCAGAGAGTTCTGTGGCTCAGGAAATATAGGTGAAACCCAAATCTTTTGATTATGCTCTCCAGAATTATTTCTCCACTAGAGGTATACTATATTTATACATACCTAATGAACTTAGAAAGTTTAATGTTAGTGAATTCCTAATGTTTCATTTGGCAACTCTATAATAAATTCAATACAGTACACTATACAGAGGCAATCAAAGCTTAATCAGAGAGTAAAATCTATGTTGGATTCTCATTCATAAATGCAATATGGTGACTTAATCCAAGGTCAAGGAGACAACTCACAACACTGAAGACTGCTGAAATGTATTGGTTATTAGTACATATATTTTATTCCACATTCTTTTTGTAAGTCCTAAATTTTCTTTAGAAAGTGTGGTGGATTAACTAATGGGCAACTTGTAACACCCAGCTGAACTGAATGAGCATGATAGTGGGTGTGGAAGGCCCACCTGAAGATTGTTGCCAAAAGCATAGAGAACTGGAGGGGAAGATGGTGCTGTTGATTCTCCTGGAAAAGTTTGTCACACTGGTTTTCTTGATAAGAACTCAGCTGTTCTCATTATCAGAGAAGTTGAGGTCCTTGCTGTCTCTGAGGATAGCTGTGGTTCTCTTTGGGGGAGCTCTGGCCCTTTCCTTGAGCATCACTTCCTGGCACTGGTGCAGATCCCTCAAGCTGCTGGCACAGATCCTTCCTCCTGCTTCAGTCTGCTAGAAAGTGCAGACTTTCTAGCTTCCATTACTGACCTTTGGGGCTTTCCATCACAGATCCTTGATACAGACTTGCATGAGACATTGCCATGGGCTCTAGCCCTCCAGCTGGACTCAGGGAGGATGCTGCCATGCACTCTAGGGCTTTGGCTGGACTTGTGTGGAATACTGCCATGGGATCCAGGCCCTTAGCCAGATCCTTTGGGTCTGTAGCATGCAGATGGATCTGCTGTACTCTTTTGCATTTGACTCTTTTGACTACTACAAAATAATCCTATCAACCAGGCACAGTGGTACGCACCGATAATCCCAGCATTTGAGAGGCTGAGACAGGAGGATTATTGCAAATTCGAGGCCAGCCTTGGCTAAAAAGTGAGCTCAAGCCTGATTTTCAGAGTGAGATCCTGTCTAAAAAAAAAAAAAGACAAAAAAAAATGTTTCTATAAATCATATGTCCTGTATTAAATCATTTTCCTTATAAACCCTGATTACAACAGAAAGGGCTCCAATTAATACATAGGGCATCTTCCTATATTACCACTTAAAACATGGATTCTCATCTTTTGGCTGGCTGGGGACACATTTAGTGAAGAGAAATTGTCTGGGGCCATATATAAAATAAAGTTAATGTATATAAGCAACTAATTTCCCTTTTTTATATTTTACCTTATTATTTTATAAAATAACAAGCACAAATTTAATAAATAAGATTTACATGTTCACTTAATAAAGTCTATCATTACAGACACATACAAACATGCAGGTACACTGGAACAGTATCATTGACAATGGTTGCATTTTATTCACCAAGCTGAAACTACATGCAAGTTTCTATTCAGCTGTGTGGTGCAGATGTAGCAGGCAGAGTTAGTACTTCACTGCACAATCAAATCATGAAAAACATCACTGAAAATCAAGTAACAATGTTAAAAGTTTACAATCTTATGAGATCACTAGCTCCACAAGGCCATGCTTGCCTGCAGGAGAAGGTGATAGGCTAGATGAATCTTGATTTAAAATGAAAAATCACACTGGTACATACATCCCTGTAATCCCAGCACTTGGAAGACTGAGGGAGGAGGATCATGTTTAAACCTTAACACAGGAAATGTATTGATCTGTTACCCTGTCTCAAAGTAAAGAAAAATTTTAAAGGCTGGGACTGTAGCTCAGTGTGAAACCGTTCCCTGAGTTTACTCACCGGTACAAAAAACCAAAAATTAATTAATTAATGTTTTGAGAACACCGGTATCTACTACAATTTATCTGTGTGTCAAGTCTGCCATCTTCTGGTAACTAATGGAATTGCAGTTGGTCAAACAGCAATCTGTAAACCCTAATTTAGCTTCCTGAAAGTTCAAATTGCATCCACTTATATTGGAGAATAAGTTTACAAAACATTTCTTCCTTATAATATTATTCTCATTTATACAAAGATCCAACATACATAAGAAAAGATTAAGATCTTCTTAGGTTTTAGTCTTAAATGTCAAAACTACTACTACTGTCCTTGGTAATTCAGGCTACATATGAAGTCAAGTGTTCCCAATGAAAATAATTCTATCAACTTCTAGGCCCTGGGTGTAAAATTGTTCACAGACTTTTATACAACACAGGAGGAAAGCCTCAAGGGTCTTTGTCATTTTTAGACTTTTCCATAAGAGAAAAGTGCCATGGTTTCACAGATGACAAAGGCCTCACAGACAGACACAAATTTCTACAATTAAAAAAAAATCTGGAAATGGAGGAGACTGATGGTAAATTAGGTTTTTATTGCTGCTCTAACAAAGTACCCATACTTAGTGGTAATTTATTATGATAGTTTTGGTATGAATTGCAAAATAGGTTTACCGAGCTGGTATCAAGGCATGCTTTTCGTAGCTGTCGGGGAGCTTTGATTCTCTTGTTTCTAGAAGCCACAAGCATTCTCAGGCTTGTGGACCCTTCTTCCATATTCAAGCCAGCAGCTCAGCAGCTTCAGGTTTCCTCCTCTGACTCTATTACTTTCCCCTTAAAAGGAGGACTCTGTGATTACACTGGGCCCAGCTGGATAATCCAGGAACTCTCCTTCTGTTGATATGCGTCATTGTATCAGTCAAGCCCTTTCATCATGTCGGGTAACCATGCTCAGGTTGCAGGGAACATCTTGTGGGGAGAGCACACTGTTTTGCCTTCTGTAAAACCACAACAAATGCAAGAACCTAGGCTTTTCTTATTTTAAGAAGCCTGGAATGATTTGAATTCTTAATGTTATCCAACTAATACACTCTCTTCATCTGGGCTTCTATCATTTTTAACATTGCATACCAAGTAGAATTCTATTCAAAGGTGTCAAAGGTGCTCAGGCAGCAAAATCAGCAGTCCGATCATTCTGCAATAATGTTTTACTGTCCACATTAACTAGGAAATCTTGAGCAACTCATTAAACTTCTCTGAATTTAAATTTCTTCACTTTCTGAGCTGGAATCCCTCCCCAAACTATAAACACCTAATATATGCCACATAGCAATCTACATGATATGGGACAAGAACCAGTATTTAACAGACACTGTGTGTCAGGTGCTGTGCTGAGCACTATACTTGTGCTGAGTGGAGTAGCAGTGACCTTGGTTTTCAAGATGAGAGAAATGACACCTCAGTAAACAGCCTACAGACACACAGCAAATACACAGGCAAGCGATGCTCTAACGTCAATTTATGTAAATGGCAGCTCACAATCCACATCGTGCTACCTCCTTACAGAGGTCCTCAACAGTCCCTCATTACTCAATAACAGATCCAACTTATTATTTATACATTTCTCAAAAACAGGGATCAATACTTACCATTTCTTAGCAAGCGGCACTCAAATATTAGAAATTACGCAAGAATGAACCCAAGCAAATTTGTGACAGTGCGCTTCATTCATCGTGCAACCAAGAAGCCCAATCTTAATAAACCAATTCTCAAAAAAAAAAAAACAGTTTATCACTGACAAAGTCCAGGCTCACACAGAATAGCTTTCTTCAGTACTTTGGTCTTTTGAGAGAAAGACTCAATTTTCTATTATAATGTAGTGTTCATAGCTGACCAAATTACATTCTTAGGGTTTAAAATACTTTCTTCAACATAATGCCCCATATGAAAATCACATTCCTATAACACTGAACTTACTCTAGGTTCCATTAGCCCCTTCCCTTCCGTCCCCTCTCGCCTCTTCCCTTCCCCTTCACCTCCCCTGACCTCCCTTGTCCCATGCCCCTCTGCCTTGCAGCCAGGTAACTATGGACTGAATCTTCTAAAAACCATGAGACAAAATAAAACTCTCTCCTTTCATGTGTGGATGTCAGGGATTTTGTCCCAGCAAAAAGAGGTAACCAGGGCCATCTAGGGATCTCGGTTACAAGGCAGGGCCCCAAGTGAGTGCTGTCTCCAAAACCATTTGTGACCAGCTGCCCAGGTAACTGATTCTAGAGTAGGTGCTCTTGGCCATGCTTGGAGAAGCACCATCAGCTATCAGAAAGATGATATAAAGCTGTCAAAACATGATATAATTAATCTCCTGGTTTTCTCAGACTCAATGAGAATGAAACTGAAAAATACTTAAAAAGGACACTCCAGCAGCACCAAGGCATGTGAAGATATTTTCACATCACCCATGCACAGAGATTAAATTTGCAGCAGCTGCTTTTGGCTATGAAAATTTTTCAATGTTTCTTTCATTTATGAAAATAATATAAACTAAACTATAAGTGGTATAATGTACAAAAAAATCAAATCTTAAAACCTAAAAAACTTGCTGCCATGCTAGTATTATATCATCCATACTATTAAAGTAAACCTGCTCTGACCTTGGACCTAATTACAGAGTCTGTTTCTCACAGGACTTGTACTATGTGTGATGAAAATGGAAATGTAAAATAATTGAAGTAGGGATTTAGAGATTTGATACATCAAACTTCTAATAAAAATGGCACAAATGGGACTGATCTTGCTGTGGTTACATATTAAATCTTATTTGATTGATTTTACTGTTTTCCAAATTGCAAACATAAGTAGGAGGTTATAATTATAATTATATTGATTCATCATTAAGATTTAATCAAGCTGCAGCTCCAGGGAACGGTTATTATTTTGGCAGCGCTCTTTTGTTTCCAAGTTGCTTTCAGGCTACAAGAGAGTAACTGTAGATATTCTCAGTACTAACAAAATACAGTATTGTTTCCAAGGAATCTGCAAAATGGCAAGTTTATACCTAAACAAATATGTTACAGAATACGGCACTAAATTATTTCTTGCGATCTCTAGGTTTCTATAATATTGTTTTTATTAAGACAGTCATTGTTTTACCTTTTATTAGTATCTGTTTGCAATACATGATATTGACATTCCTTGTGTAGAATTGGGATATGAACACAACACATCCTAATTCCTCTTTTCCTCCCTTCCCTTCCCCTCCCTTTCTGTTCCATTCCCTCCACCTTTTGATTCATTTCCCATTTAAGAAAGATCGATCTCCCTACTTCCTATTATCTATGTTTTATTTTGTTTTTCATGTATAATTTGGGTATCCCATATCAGAGAAATAATGCAATATTTAAGCCTGTGGATCTGATTTATTTCACTTAACACTGTGGTCTTAAGGTACATCCATTTTCTTATAAGTGATTCAAGTTTATCATGCTTTATAACATAGTAGCACTTCACAGTGTATAAATACCACATTTTCTTTTACCACTGGTTTGTTGATAGCATATAGGTGGCTTTCAAGATTTAGCTATTATGAACTGTGCTGCTATGAACAATAGTATGCATGTACTGCTATAATGCAATGTCTTTTTTTTTTTTAAGACAGGGTTCCATTTAGTAGTGCAGGTTGGCCCTGAACTTGCTTATGTAGCCATTGTTGGCCTTGAATTTATCGTGATCCTCCTACCTCAGCCTCACAAGTGCTGGGATTACAGGTGTGTGCCACCATGCCTGGCTATGATGTCTTTAATTCTTGCAGGAAGACACCTAGAAGGGGAATAGATGGGTCAAATGGAATTTCTAGTTCTTTTTTTTTCTTTTTTAGGAACCTGCATACTGATTTCTGTAGAGGTTGTAACAGTTTCAGTTCCCATCAATAGTGTAAAAGGTTCTGACCACTGGCAACAAAAATACTTTTTCTCTATTCTTTTTCATTTTACACAGGAAAATTTATTTCCTCTATATTTACCTATTTCTTTCTCTTATTTTTAGCAACCATATTTGCATGAATCTGAAACAAAAAGTTATGCTCTAAGAAACTGAAGAAGCTGCTAAAACAAGAAGAGGCTGATCTGTACATTTCCTGAAGCATTTGAGAAAACTTACTTTGCAGAACTTCAGGAAACTTAAGTAAATTCAAAGATTATTAGAGCATAAAACCAATATTCCACAAACTTCATAAACTTTTCACCATAAATGAATTTAAAATTAATTAAAAGTCAACATCAAAAAATGTTTTATGCACTCACTTCGGCAGAACATATACTAAAATTGGAACAATACGGAGAAGATTAGCATGGCCCCTGCACAAGGATGACAGGTAAATTCGTGAAGTGCTCCGTATTTCTTTTTCAAAAAATGTTTTACTTGAGAAGTATTCAATCAATGTACCGGAATCATGGAAACTATAAAGTGAACACTTGAGTCTTTCCACCTAAGGATCCTGGATACCCAAAAGAAACAATGGTAAGAATGTCCTAGAACCATGTGTTAGCTCCAGTTCTATGGATATGTGTTTCCAAAGTCGAACGTCTACCTCCTCCATCCCTCCTGCCCACAGTTCATACACATTATTACATTTAAAAGGATCTAATTCTTAAAAATATTAAAGATATCACAAGTAATAGAATATACAAGGTTTTTAAAAATTAAAAGATTTAGCATTAACAGCTATTTGCCTTACCTTATTCTATCACTTTATATTTTCTTGCAAAGTTTAAGACACAGAAAGTATATCAACTGACAAACACACATATATATGAAATGTGAAAAGACCAAAAAGGACTGGAAGTCACCTTTTTTTTCCCTGTCAATCATCAAAATTTCAACAACTCAAATATGAACAGGAAGAGACTTTTCTTTAGAATTTCCTACCTAGTTCCAGTTCTCCTGGATTTTCTATAGTCAACCTAATATATTTTCATCTAATAAAATGAAATTTCATTTCTTGAAAATAACCTTTCCTTTTCTTTTCTTACTTTTTGAGTGCTAGAGATCAAAGCAGGCCCTAGCACAAGAAAAGCGCATTATCATGGAGCGACAATCTCAATCCCTAAAATAATTTTTCAACAAATTATCTTAACACTTCCCAACTCTCATGAAGCCATTACTATTTTGATATCAAAATCAGCAAAAGACACCCCCCCAAAAAGAAACTACAATCTGATCTCTTGCAAATAAGCAGAAATTTTCAACTCAACGAATTTTGTTTAGAACTTTTTCTTATTTATAACAGATCAGATTGTACTTTGCAAGACAGTACTGGCTTCATTAGAAGAGTTGGGAAGTGCTGAAAAGATAATTTCTTAAAAATAAAATCACAGGGGCTGGGGATTTAGCTCAGCAGCCTAAGCACCTGCCTTGCAAGTACGTGGTCATGAGTTTGATCCCCAGTACCAATAACATAACATAACATAACATAACATAACATAACATAACATCAAATCAAATCAAATCAAATCAAATCAAATCAAATCACATAATAAATGAAGGACAGAAGGCTATTTCCAGTCTCATAAAGGACATCTATGGAAAATTCACACCTGACATCACACCTGTAGGTGAAAGCATAAATGTTTTCTCCTCAAGATCAAGAACATCTGTTTTCACTACTGGTGATAAACATCATATCATACTGGGGCCTCTGGCCAAGGCAAATAGGCATGGTGGTGGCACAAGGCATACAGAGTAGAGAGAAATAAGGAGAAATGAGATGTCATGAGTTTATATATCCCAAAAGTTCCAGAAAAAACTTTTAGAACTAATTAATGAGTTCAGCAAAGTTACAAGATACAAGATCAATTTATTTCTATACTTTAGCAGTGAATTAACTGATGATGAAATTTTTAAAAATTAATTTACAATTAGCATCAAAAATAAATTAGGGGGCTGGGGATTTAGCTCAGTGGCTTAAGCACCTGCCTTGTACACGTGAGGTTGTGAGTTCAATCCCCGGTACCAAAAAAAAAAAAAAAAAATTAGGAGCTGGGCACATGATGGCACATGCCCATAACCCCAGGACTCTGGAAGCCTGAAGCAGGAGGATTAAAAGTTTAAGGCCAGCTTGGACAATTTAGCAAGACCCTGTATTAAAAACTAAAATAAAATGAACAGAGATGTAGTCCTGTACGAAGGTCTTGGGTTGAAACCTCAGTCCCTAAATACATAAGGAATAGATTAGCAGAAGTACCAAATTTACACTTTAAAAAGTGCAAAACGTTGAAGGAAACTGAAGACCTAAATAAATGGAAAGATATATGTATTACTCCTCAAAATCAGAAACTGAAACTTAAGAAACTCAAGACCTAAATAAAGGGAAAGACATATGTATACATGAATTGGAAAACTTAATATTGTTAAGATAGCAATATTCCCTGAATTAATTTATAGATTCAACATATGTCTTTCAGATCTCTCTCTGCCTTGTGTGAAGAAATGTACAAATTATTGTAAAATTCACATGGAAACACAAAGTACAAAAAAGGGCCAAAACAATGTTGAAAAATAACCAAGTTGGAAAACTCACACTGATTTTCCATACTTACTACACAGCAACAACAGTCAAGACAGTCATAAGGGCGGTCACATAGATGGGATAAAACTGAGGTTAGCTGGTTTTTAATAAGAGGATCACGGTCATCCAATTGTGAGAAACCGCCTTTTCAACAAAAGGAATGGTACAATTGGATAATCACAAGCAAAAGAATGAAGGTGAACCACAACTTCACACCAAATACAAAAATAAAATGAATCAAAATCACACATAAGTTGGGCCGGGGATTTAGCTCAGTGGCATAAGCGCCTGCCTTGTAAGCAAGCAGTTGTAAGCTTGATCCCTAGTACAAAAAAAACACTCACACACACATAAGCATTAAAACTTTGAAGCCAAAAAAAATTTGTGCTTATCTTCATGACTTTCAATCAGTCAAAAGTTTCTTAAATATGAGACATAAAACATAAAAACACATAAATTGGACATCATCAAAATTAAAAAAAAAATTGTGTTTCAGAGCACACTATTAAGAAAATGAGCTAAACACAGTGGCATTTGTCTGAAATTCCAGCAATGAAGAGAGTCTGAGAGAGGAGAATCTAAAGTTTGACTCTCATCTGGGCAACTTAATGAGACCCTGTATCAAAAACAAAAACAAAATGATTAGGGGTGTAGCTTAGTGCAAAGGCCCTGAGTTTAATCTCTAGTGCTACAAAGAAATTTTAAAAATAGATTAAAACAGCTAGGATATAGTTCAGTGGCACAGCACCACTGGGTTCAATCACCAGTACCACAAAAATTTTGTAAAAAGTGGAAAGACAACACAAGGAACAAGAGAAAATACTGGAAGTTACGTGCCTAAAAAGGGACTTGTATTGCACATATGTAGAATATATGAATAAAAAACAATTACAGCTCAATAACAGCAAGACAACACAATTTTAAAAAGTAAAGGATGCAAATAAGTAGTTACCCCCAAAAGATATGCAAATAGTCAATAAGACCATGAAAAGATACTGGAAATCATTAGCTACTAGAAAAATGCAAATCAGAACAATAGTAAGCTACTGATAAATAGCCTAGGTAGCTGTAACTAAAGACAGATAGCAAATGATGATAAAGACGTGGAGAACCTGACACGCATACAGCTGGTGGGAATGTAAAAAGGCATTCACTTTGCAAACATCTGGTCAGTTGCTCAAAAGATTCAGCAGAATACAGTTACCATATGACCAGCAATACACCCAAAACAAGTAAAAGCATGCTCGCACAAAAACTTATACATGAATATTTATAACAACATTATTCACAATGATCAAAAAGCAGAAAAAAACCTGAAAGTCATTAATTGATAAGCAGACAAGAAACATTAGTACATGCATGTAATACAATACTTGGCAAAAAAAGAGGGGGGCGGGAGGGGAAAAAAGGGGAAATGAAATACTGACATATGCCAACCATGGACAAATTTGGAACACACTATGTCAACTGAAGGAAAACAAACACCAAAAACACACATATCACCGAATTCCTTTTATATGAAATGGTCAAAATAGGTAAATTCATACCAATAAAAGCAGACTAGTGGTTGTGTAGCAGAAGGTTGCAGTGAAGTGGGGAATAACTGATAACAGATACAGGCCTTTTTTGAGGGGCTAATGAAAATGCTTTAAATTTGACTTGTGATGGTTACATAACTGTGAATAAACTAAAAACCACTGCATTGTATATTTTTAGTGGGTAAATTATATGGTATAAAAATTATATATCAATAAAATTGTTATTTTTTAAATTATCTCCTTAAAATTAATATTTACTTTTATTTTTCTATTAGGATCTCCTTCTTCCTTAACCCCAATTACTTAACCAAATAATGTTGGGCTATAAAACTGTTTGTAGGTTGCTGTACAAATTTCCTAGCAGAATAAAAATACGCAGAAAACAAAACTACTATATAATTATTTTTTACATTAATCTTAGAAAGGTTTATTGGTTTTCCAAGTTTTCTAATGTAAACACAGCACTGCTTTTCTAATTAGAAAAAAAAAGATGTTGCTTTATTCTTTACATTATGACTCCTTCTTTGATCTAAACACATAGTATGGACAGCCTGGCTATCTCTTTTAACATTGTTTCCATTTCTGTTTCAAAATAATCTGTATAATACTGCCTCTGTAGCATTTGTTGCAGCTCATTTTGTAGACTATGGGGTTGTTTTTATTACCTTTCAAAGTATTTTTGAAAATGCATACTTTTAGCTGATGAGCACAGAATTCTATATACATCCATTAGACCAGTCCATTGTGGTGTTTAAATCTTCCATGGCCTTTATAAGTTTATACCTGTCAAGTCTTAATGCTTTCAGGCAGAGATGTGACTTTCTTCAATAAGACTCTAGTTTGATTTTTCCTTATCATTTTGTCATGTAATCAGAGACTGTGTTATTGGTACAGCTCCGGGCTCGTTATATGTCTCAGGAGAAATGTTCCTGGATCATTATATACTGGTCTTTTCTGTTTTGTTTTGTTTTGCTTTGCTTTGTTTTGCCTTAAGTCTTTTTTGCCCAATACTAACATTATTCTAGCAGCTCTATTTCAGTCAGTTTTCTGTATTCATTAGGGTTTCATAAGAAAGACAAAACCACTATAAGTACTGATAAGAGAGATTTATTAAAGAGATTTAGCAACAATCAAGAGAGCTGATCAGGCAGTTTTTATGGTACTGCTGCTTCTGTGTCCATTGTTGGAACAGAAATCAGAGGACAGGTAATCAAGAAGGAAAGATGGTGATAAAATGGAGAAAAACAAGGAAAACTAGAACACAAACAGTGGTACCTCAGTTCACAAATGCTTTTGTTTGCAAACAATTTGATTCATTAATGGAAAAATGTTTTGTTTGCAAACTCTACATCAGGTGACAAACACGACAGCAGCCATCTTACCTACACAAATACAAACATGGCCATCATTTTCAAAATCACAGAGCAAATTAAGTTTGTAAACCAAGTACCACTGTACCTATTTCTCACCAACCTGTAGGAGGCAAACTAACTATAGTAAAGATTTACACCTTTCACTACAGAGCCCACACACTTGACCAGAATTTGGAGCAGCTATAGGAAAAGATGAGTCCTTAAGAAATACACCATAGGCCAACACAGCAAGCCAGTAGAGCTCGGCAGGGCAGAAGCTGCAACAGGGTCCAACTCTGCATATGGAGCACAAATGCAACCACTGCTCCCCTTCTAATTTATGAATCTTCTGCCAATCTCTCTGTGGATGACTTAACTTTATCCTGTAGAGAAATCCTGGGACAAGCAGCTCCAACTCAGTTGTGTTGACATAAAACCAACACAATTTACAAGGGTTTTTTCCCCCATCTCTTTCATTCTGTATAATTATGCTTTAAAACTGTCTCTTGCATGTAGTACACAACTGCATTTTTCTTTCATCCTAAGACTTTAGCTTTTATAATTTGTCATGTTTAATCCAGTTACATTTTTTGAGATTTAGGACTTTCATAATTTAAAAAAAAATTTTTAAATGAAGTACATTTCACCAAAAAGAAACAATAAATATTGAGGCAATAAATATGCTTACCCTGATTTAAACATAATACAATGTATACATGTATCAAGATATTATATGGTACCCCCAAAATACATATTTCTATCTTTTTATGTATCACTTAAAAATGAATTTAAATTTAAACAATAAATATTTGCACCAAAAATGTATGCACCATTTGCATTTCTGAGGTATTTCATAAATACAACTTATTACTTACCATTTCTCCTGCAGAGGCAGCCAACATATGTTTCACAGGCATCCAATACGGAGATGAATCAATGTGCAAAAACCATTTCACATATTCATAGGTGAGGAAAAATGCAGCAGCTAAAATTTAAGACAAGCCAGTATTTTACAAAGTTATAATATATATAAAACTATTTCTCAAAAAAGTCTGACAGTAATTGTGACGTAACAGAGCTAATAAACACATACTTTTTTTTTCTGTCCTCACACTCTATTTCAGAATTTATAGAGCTCACATTATATGCCCAAACCTGGACTTAGAAAAATGTAGAAACACGATCCCTGCCCTGAGAGAGTTTATCAGCTAACCTAGCATTTCCCATGCTATACTGGCAAGTTACTTATTACCATTGTTGAGGTGTTGTGTTTTGTTTGAGACAGAGTCTTGCTAGGGAGTTCAGGATGCCCGTGAACTCACTACATAGCCCAGGTTGCCCTCAAACTCATAGAGATCCTCTTGTCTCACCCTCCCAAGTTCTGGGATCACAAACCTGAACCATTACACTCAGCTAACCAACTTTTTAGAACAGGATACAGGTTTCTATGATCCAAACTATCATTACATATGGTCTAAAACAATCATCTACACTGATTTTTATATGTTAAAACATACCTATGTGTGTGTATACACATACATCTTAACTTAAATAGTCTATGTTATGTTTTATTGATGGTTACTCAAAATAGCCATGGTTATTCTTTACTTCATCAATTTAAAAAAACCAATCAACTATTTAATTAAAACTAGAAATCAAAATTTCAAAAAAGCTACCTCTATCACCATGAACTAATCATAACTGCACATGAGGGCTTTAAAATTTGCTATGTACTGTTAATAAAAAGATGTTTATGATTGCCATAAAAGATTAGGCATAAAAGATAAAGAAATGACAAATGTATCTTTTGAAGAACATTAGAACATACCAGACTCAAGTCTGAAATACTCAGGAAAACAGCCTGATAGTGAAAATCAGTTCTTTAGTCATAGAAGTTTATAAAGGATCCTTGGCTGCTAATAAATATGTACTGGGCCAAATAAGGAGACGTGTTGTTTACAGATGAGTAATTACCAACTTGGCGGTGTTACACAGCAAACATAGTTTAGTCCTATGTATGATTCTTCATGTAGCTCTTCCCACTCAGGTCCACTCACTAATTGGCCAGCTACATCTCTAAAGGCACACAGCTGTATGCTTTGCAGCTAATGCACCCCATGCCCACCTCATCCCCACTCTGAGGAAAAGGAGAAAGTATCAAAAGTCCCTGGGTTTCAGGTCAACTAGCTTAAGCTTATGTAACTTGCTGACTATGTATTTTTGTGTCCTTAAGGATGTACATTCCAGCCCCACTCGTGCTGCAATAGATAGTGTCCAAAAAGGCTCCACTGATTAACACTGATGGTACTGATTCGCGGACTGAGAGGAGAGAGAACCGGGCCTCAGGAGGAGGTGATCGCTGCCTGGAAACCAGCGCCTTGCGCCACCCAGCCTCTCTCAGTGAGTCAGCGCCATTTGCAGACTACAGGGGGAAAGAACCAGGATTCACCAGGAGGTGATCTCTGCCTAGAAACCCTATCATTTTCATCGTTTTCTAGGGTTGGGTTTTATTCTCTTTTATGTTAAATCTGATAGTATAAACAGCTATTTAAAAGATAACAAGACATACTATGGTAGCCATTTGGGATTTATTAGTTTATTTTGAAGTCCTTTATTGCATTCATTGTTGTGTTTTTATTGTTTCTGCTCTATTCTGTTCTGTTCAATTTTTACTATGTCCGATGGTATCTGCAGCTATTTTGAAAACAACAAGAGGCCTTATGTTAACTATTGCTGATTTTATAAGTTTTTGAAGTCCTGTATCACTTATACTAGTTTATCTTGATTCGTTTTATTGTTTTATTTTCCTTGATTTTATCCTCTTTAAAATAAAATTTTAAAAAATGAAAAAAAAAATGATGGTACTGTAAGTTTCCAAAGAGTCTCTGAGCAAGTTAAAGCAAAGATGGGCTAGGCTAATTCCTGCACTTTTCTGGTCCAAAATAAAATGGAAAAAACTATGCTCTCTCTCCATTCCTATCTAAAAAAGAAATAAGGCCCCCTTTCATTTTTTTTTTTGACCTTCACTCCCCTTCATCCTAACCACTCATCTCTGCAGAATCCATTCTCAAAAAAGTCAGACGCCAAAAAGAAACATAGGGAGAAAGGATCAAGAAACAAGATCCATCGATAAGTCATACACAAGAAACAAATTTAACTTGAAAGGAAATTCATAGACCAAAAGTCAAAAGAGAAAAAACAATGTCCCTTGTGACAGGAAACCAGAAAAAAGCAGGGATGGCTTGCCTATCAACCGCAGAATGGTTAAGAAAGATATGGTATTTTTATACAATGGAAATACTCAGCTGTAAAGGATAATTTTGAGGCTCTTGTATGTAAATGGATGCAACTTGATATCGTGCTTATGAGTGAAATGGTTCAGACTATATAAGAATGAATGTCATGTTATCTCCCTAGCATAAAAAAAAAAAGGAATTAGTGGAATCCAAAATGTACAATGGATATTGTGAAAGTGATAGGGGAGGAAACCTCTGAAAAGGAATAATTTTCTATTATCTTGTTTGGAATTCCTGTATAATTTCCAGTGTTTTGTTATGTTTGGTTTTATTCTATCTTGTTTTGTTTGATTTTATGTCTGATGGTATGGGCAGCTATTTTGAAGATAACAAGATATATTATGGTAGCCACTGTTGATTCCTTTTATCTGGTTTTGAAATCCTGTAATGCTTTATTTTGATTGGTTTTATTCTGTCTTGTTTTGTTTGATTTTATTATGTTTGATGGTATAGATAGCTATTTTGAAGAAAATAAGAGACATTATAGTAGCCACTGTTGATTTCCTATTATCTTGATTTGAAATCCTGTATTGCTTTCAATGTTCTGTTCTGATTGGCTTTATTCTGGTTTTTTGTTTGTTTGTTTTATTCTCTTAAAAAAAAGTCACCAGCCATTGTGATTACAGCAATGTTCTGTCCGTAGACTAGAAACAACTAACAGCAAAAGAAAGAAAGGCTCCAAAATGAACTGGCACAGTGGCACATGCCTGCCATGTCAGCACTGAGGGAGGCTAAGGCAAGAATATCCCAAGTTCAAGTCTCACCTGGGCAACTCAGTGAAACACCCATCTCAAAATTAAAAAACAACAACAACAAAAAGGTTGGAGATGTAGCTCAGTGGTACATGAGTCCACCGATTCAATGGGTCCCTGGATTCAATGCTCAGTATTATCAAAACAAAGTGGGAGGAGGAGGGGAAGCAGCAGCAGCTACCACCACCAATTTTGTGCCATTCAAAATTTGTAGAAAGACAAAGTCATTTTTGAATCCCTACAATCTGAATTCTTCCTCTGCAGCCTCTATTCACCAAAGTTCTGGGAGTGGTCAAAAAGGAAAATAAAGCAAGATCACCACCACCTTCACACATGCACATGCATGCACACAGGCACATGTGCACACACAGGTATACACACAGAAAATCACATTCTATATCTAACCTCCTGGGAGAAACATAAAATAGCCCTATGATCTTAATGATAGCATGTACCCTATATTACAGCTAATATTACACCTACTCACAATAATCCTTATGTGCAATATGCAAAAGAAAAGTATTGGCAGAAAACTGAGTATATGTGAAGGAAAAATCCTTAAAAACCAGTCATCAAAAGAAAGGATTTAGTGACATATGTTTGGGTAATTCCTTAGTTCAAAGGTTCTCCACCTAGTTTACACACTGGAATCACTTTTGAATTTTTTTAAAAACTGCCAATACCCAGGACACACCTCAGACAGCTTAAGTCACAGTCTCTAAAGGCTGGCCACAGGCATCTGCACTTAAGCTCCTTATGATCAGGTCATTCCAATGCAGACAAATTTGGTACAAATGCATGTCCTCTCCCACACTTAAACCATCCTTTACATAGTGGGCACTCAATAAGGCCTTGTTATAACAAGATTTTGAGAGCTGTTATAGTTTGTGTCTAGATGTCTCCCCACAGCCTCATGCAGACATGAAGCTTTTTGAATGTATGATGCTGGGATGTGATTAGTATATCAGTTTACTGATTGGTTTGGCACAGTTCTGGCTAGGATTAAGGGTGTGAGTGCTACATCTGCTCTAGGGTGGGTAGCCTGAATACAATATAAGGGACAAAAAGAGTCTTGTCAGCCCTCTCTTGTTGCTTTTGTCTGTTTTTGCTACCATTCACTGTCATGAACCTCTGCCATGTGCTACCCTGCCTTGGAGCCAGCCAATTATGGACTGAAATGTCTATAAACCGTGAGCTAAATAAACCTTTCCTCCTTTAACTTTGGGTGTTGGGTATTTTGTTTCATCTATGAGAGAAAAGTAACTAAGACAAAAGTACTGAGACATACAAAAGTTCAAGGATAACCCAAAAATAGTTTGCTGTTCTATAGACTGTTGGTGGGAGGGGAAGAGAAAGAGATAAAACAAAAAAGATAGAAACATTATTTTTCTCTTTCCAAATCTTACATGACATCTATACTCAAAGATTGGGCATATATGTGTCAAGTTATCATAAAAAGCTTCCCAAGAGATTCCAACATGCAGACAAAGTTCAGAACTACAGCTCTAATCAAACGGATGTTAAAATAGAATCTTAAGGACTGTGAATGGTATTCAACACCAAAACCACTGTTTAAAGATTACTGATCTTAATTACAAGCATACTGGAATGGAATCTACTTATTCAAAAATAATGAATTAAAGAATAGAAAATACAGTCAGAAAATAAACTTCAACACATATATACACGTATGAAAATAAATTCCATTATCTTGACTTTACAGCAGTGAAAAATATTAATATGGTATTTACCATTAGGAAAAGATCCAATAGCAGTAGACGGCACACCAGCATATATGCCACGAAAACCACCAGCCTTTTTAAATCCTTGGGGACTCTGAAGCCTGGTTTTAATGGTATCCAGAGGAAACAGTATCAGGTCAACAGAGGCACCTGCCACCCCACCAGCCTTTAAAAAAGAGAAGAAGGAAAGAAAGAAAAAAAATTACAATAAAATAAGCACTAAAATAAGGAAGAAAAAACACTTTAATCCTGTGAAGGTCCATGGGTCAGGTATTATCCCATAATACAGGAGACTTTGTTGTGTTTTTTTGTTGTTTGTTTGTTTGTTTTTGGTACCAGAGATGTAACTCATAACCTGGCATTTGCCAGGCAGGTGCTTATGCCACTAAGCTAAATCCCTAGCCCTACAGATTTTATGACTCTCAGATAAGCACTACCTCTGAAGACAAACATATTTCTCATATCTTTTAGTCTAAATTTCTTCACAGTAATCAAAAGATTATCTTACTCTAGAGAATTTCATAGGTAAATAATGGCAACTGTGCTATATTTGCAAACTATAAATTTTGCATTAAATGTAATTTTTAAATAATCTTTTAAACAAATTATAATTTTTTTTTTGGTACTATGAATCAAACTCAGGACCTTGCACTTTGCCAGGCAGTGCTTGTGCTACTGAGTTATATTCTCAGTTCTATACTTATTTTTAAAACAAACTTGGTGGTACATGCCTATCATCCCAGCACTGTGGGAGGCTGAAAGTTCAAGCCCAGCCTGGGCAACTGAACACTTAGCAGAATCCTGTCTGAAATAAAGGGTTTGGATGTAGCTCAGTGAAAAAGCCTCGGGTTCAAAAAAATTGAAATTAATTTTTAATATATTCATATCTCAAAAAATGTTTTTAAAGAAAAAAATCTAATGAGACTTTGTCTCAAAAAACAAAACAAAACAAAACAAACAGGGATGGGCCGTAGCTCAGTGCAAAGCCCTGGATTCAACCCACAACACTGCACACTGACCTGTGCCAATGAAGCCTCACGGCGTCAAAAAGGTAAACAGTATTGTATTCTAACAATTCAAAAATCATTTTTAATGATTTTTTTTGTTGCATCCTTCCAAAGTTACTTTAGGGACATAACAAGAAAATATAAATATATATAATAGAAGATGGCATAAAACATGCACTATCCTAAATACTTTTTAAAGAATTTATATTGGTGACCGTTCTATATTGGATCCAGTGTTCCATTTCTGTCCCTGTAACAAGTGGTGGTGAATCTATATTAAAACTTTTTATTGGTGCTGGGGATTTAGCTCAGCGGCATAAGTGCCTGCCTTGCAAGCGCTCAGTCGTGAGTTCAATCTCCGGTACAAAAAAAAAAACAAAAACAAAAAACTTTTTATTGAGACCTGCAGTTTGAAATAGCTAATAATCCTTATTCAACTAGATCTGCATTTTAGGAACCACACATCTAAATATTCATATAGTATTTTTTCTACTGCATATTACATATGGGAATTCATTCATAATTTTAAAGTGAAATGATAAAAGAGCATTTTTAAAAAGTGCTGGCCAAATTGAGCATCTCCCAAGACATATCATGTTACTTTATAGATGCTGTAAATTAAAAACAGATTAAAAACTAAGTTTGTGCCTTAGGCCTATATTGAAATATCCTTAGAGTTTTAAAACCAATTATAATATGGTGAAATAAAGAAACAGGAAAATATCAACACAAGGTGTCAAAAAGAGAGGTCAGTACACAGTAACTAAAGGCATCATTTACAGATGTGAATCAAAATCAGATTACAATTAGCAGATGGAAGAAATGTGCAGGGAAAACTCAGTATACTGTTCCCACATAAAGGAATTTTAACTGAATTACTAACTTCTTATCTTTTGAATTCTGATAATATGAATATATTACCTCTTCAGAATATAAAAATTTATGCTAAGAAATTATATATTCTATGTCTGTTGTAGTCAGGGGTTATAAAGAGAACAATTAGAATCAGGATACAGAATTTATAATATTATTTTATGATGGTCACCCAGAGTTTAACACAAGAAAGTGCAGGAAATCTGTCCATAACACTAAACACCAGAACATTCAGCCAAAGGCCTGGATCCCACAGCAATGTCCTGCTTAAGTCCAGATGAAAATCTAGAGCCCATGACAATGCCTCTCACGAGTCCAGCTGGAGGTCTAGAGCCCAAGAGAAGGACTCACACCAGTCTGTTTTATGAATCTGTGCTGGGAAGGTTCAAAGGTCAGCGGTGGAAGCTTGAAAGTCTATGCCAGCAGGGTGAAGGAGCTGTGCTGGTAGGTTGAGGGTTCTATGCTGGAGCCAAGACGTCACGCTCATAATAAAGACGAGGGCTCTACTGATAAGTATAACAGCCGTCCTCAGCGACACGGAGGTCCCGAGATCCTCTGATGATAACAGTCGAGTACATGCCAGAAAGCCAGCATGACAAGTTTCTCCTGGAGATTAAACAGCACACATCTTTCCCTCCAGAGCCAGGAAGCGATGCTCGATGTAAGGACCAGAGCTCCCCCAAACTGAACCACAGCCACTCTCACCAACATGGTCCGGAGCTCCTCCGATGACAACGGTTGAACTCACAATGGAGAAGCTAGTCATGATGAGCTCCTTCAGGAGAACCAACACTTATAGAAGCCCACAATACTCTGCTCCTCTTCTCCATGTCTCTGTTTATGCTGGCAACTTTCCTCAGGTGGGCCATTTACGCTGGGCACCATGCTGATTTAATTCAGCTGGCGTTAAGCTGACCGTCAGTTTTTAGTCCATAACAATGCCACAGGAAAAGAAGAATCAGTACCACTCAAATACACAGGCAAGTTCAAATTCAGTTATTTCTATCCTTTCAGTTCACAAAATTCTCAGGTAGTACAAAAGCCTGATAACTAGCAAATATTACTTCTCCATAAAACCACTGCAAGAGTTAATTGGAAAAATAAATTACTCTGAGAAATACAATAATGCTTACTTTTAATCAACACAGATGAATTATTAAAAATAGTTTACTAGAACAGTATACTATCATAATTAATACTACTATATGATCAACTCAAAAGACATGAAAGACCTTCCACAGCCACACAGGTCCACTCAGCACATAACTTAAAAAGATGTCACCAAAAAGAGCAAGAGATGTGCTGAGAGAGTTGCAAGTGATAGTAAAAGAATAACCAGGTACCAAGTGCAGTGTCAGGTACCCATAGTGCCAGAACATTCTGGAGGATGACCTCCGTCCAAGAGCCCAAGACCAGGCTAGGCGACTACAGTGAAACCCTGTCACAAAAACAGTAAGAGAATAACCAGTAAAGTGGATTTTCTTTCTGGATATAAAGGCAGCCTTTCTCACTCCTTAGTAAAAGTTCATCAATAATATAGGAAAATGAAAAAGCCACATTTTGACATTATTTACACTTGTTCTTCAAAGCATTTTTATAGAATTAAAGTTAGTAAATGAAATATTTGCCTGCTTTTAATACATAAAACCTAATATGAATGTCTAACATGATAATTTAAAAATAGTCTGTACTTTATTCTGATATTCTCTTCATTCTTAAATAATGATTCGGAAAAATGCTTGCTATCTGCTAAATTTTAATCAATAAATTATTCTTTTAATCTATTTGGTTACTTTACATGCATCTTATCCTCTAAGAATAAAATGAGATTCCAACTATTTATGTAGTAAGATATGAATCAAAAGTTAAATTGGGTGTGGTGGCACACACCTGCAATCCCAGCACTTGGGAGGCCTAGGCAAGAGGATCGCCATGAGTTCAAGGCCAGCCTGGGCTACACGAGTGAGTTCAAGGCTGGCCTGCACTACATAGGGAGACTTCATCTCAAAAAAAGGTTATTAATTGTTTCTATAGATTTCAACCACCTATAAATTAAACATCATTTAAATTCATAATGAAAATAATAATAGAATAGCTAATAGAGAACCAAAAGAGTAAGAATACCTATATATTTAGGCATATAACATATTTAATATTTAAATATAAAAGTTATAGAATGCCTCTAATTTTACACCAATATTGTTTTGTGCACAACTATACAAGCTGACATCAACTGAAGTATAAAAAACTCTATTAAATTCTTTTGCTGTTTAGGCTGAGGAATTTATTGGGATCAATTAATGTTCTCAGGCAAATGACTAGTTTCTAGATTTATGGTAGTTTACAATGAAAAACTATAAATTAAAAAGTAGACAAAACCCAAATAAACAGAGTAACTCAGATAATCACCAACGTGTGCTATAACATAACAACTTATCAAAGTCTCAACATCATAGAAACAGAGAAAATACACACCCTTACCTGTCATAGTTTAAGCACAAAATGTCCTCCAAAGACTCGTGCATTGAGGGCTTGATCCCCAGTGAAGCAGGTTCAGATGTGGGACCCAGAGAGCTGAGTAGTTCGTGAGGGCACTAACCTCATCAGTGGATTAATCCCTAACTCTTTCTTTCTCTTTCCCTCCAAGCACTGATCAAAATTTTAATGACACAGTTGAGCATTGACCATTTGTTCAATGTCTGTCCTATTAGACTCTAAGATCTGTGTTTTGTTTACCAATGCTCCTTGCATCAGCACATAGGAAGCACTCAATGACTAGGAAAAGGGGTAATAAGAAAGTACTACAGATCAACCTTTCAAAAACATGGTGATTTTTTTTAATAGCAAAAACAAGTTTAAGTGACTCCCCAAAGAAAATTATAAATAAACCAGGTATGGTAGCATATCTCTCTAATCCTGACTATTTGAGAGACTGTCTATAGGAACATTTGGCCTAGGAGTTCAAGGGTAGCCTGGGCCACACAGCAAGACACTTTCTAAAAGGAAACAAGAAAAAAATAAAGAAAAATACAAATGGCCAGAAAGATATGAAAATATGCTTTCCTATTATTGATGATCAAATAAAAATATATATTTCCCAATTACAAAAACACTAAAAACATGAATACTTATAGGCATTCATACTGGAAACATTATAATCTACTGGAAGACAATTTGGCAAAATGAAAATTTAAATGATCAAGCCTTTTAATCTAGTTAGTTTGTTCCTAAAAATCACCTCCACAGATGTAAGTTCACAAATATACAAGGGTATCTGCTACAGCTTTGTTTATAATACTAAAAAAAAAAACAACCTAAAAGTCTATCTAAAGGGGTCATGTTAAATAAATTATGTTGTATTCAAATAATGGATTGCCTCACAGCTTTCAAATGTTCAAGGTTAATCTGTACTTAACTAGCAAAAAAAACCAAAAAGAGATGATTGAAATATATAGCGAATGTTCAAATTTTTAAAAATTTTATTATAGTGAAAAATACGTTGCCATTAACTGCCCCTCAAAATATTTCCCCCTGCTTCAAACACACTCATCCCATCCTTCTCACACTTTCTCAAGCAGTTCTGGAGGTTCTCTTTCCTGTTTGTCTTTATAAAGTGTCATAAAAAATACAGTGAATGTTGCTTCCAAGCACCATCCAAATGTAAAGACGTTACAGTGTGTCTTTATCACCTTATTCACCGGATGTGACACCACGGGATTTCTGGCTCATCCACAAAGTCAAAATAATCACGAAAGGTACGTTTTGAATGGATTCAAGATGTTAAGGCAGCCAAGACAGTACAACTAAAGACACAGAAGAGAACTTGCAGAACTGCTTCAGAAAGTGGCAAGAAGGATGGGGTAAGAGTGTTCAAGGTCAGTGGGAGTATTCTGCAGGACATTAATGGCAATTAATGGCATTCTGAGGTAAATTATTGTAAAAGTTGTTTAAATGTAGACACCAGTTTTCAATCGCACCCCATATACTCACATATTCTTGCAAAAATCCTATCTGTTCTTATGATTGCAACCATATATTTCAGGCATTCTATTCCAAGTATCAGGGCACAGGCCAAACAATGTATCTGCTTAAACAGCTAGCAGACATATGATTTTACAAAGGTGAGATCACTTTGGGCCTAAGGTGATCTACAAAGGTGAGATCACTTTATCTTTCTTTTATTTGGCACTTCATTAAAGTTAATCAAATTTTATTTGTGTAATAAAAATTTTAATTAAATTATCCAACACTAAAAATTTCTAAGTATCTCTCTCTTCAGTTAACAGAAAAATAAGAAAGGAAAGGTAGTTTCCCTAAATGGTGTGTTGAAAAAATAAAATGCTTTTCCTGTAGCTGGAAGGAAACCTAACTTCTTGCAACTTCCTCTCATTGATCCTAATTTAATCCTCTACAAATAATATTGGAAAAAAGCTGGGAGAGGCAGCAGGGAAAGGGAGCAAGCTACCATGGACAAGGAGTTCATCAAAGGGCAGCACCAGTGGGTTGAGCAGCGAATGAGCATAAATGCTGAACAAGAACCAAGTACAGACTCTGGGCAAAAAGGCTAAGGAAATTTTAACAAAAGAATCAAATTGCAAGGGGTTTCATCATCCTGTTACATGTATGGAGATGCACATGGCAAAATTCATGGCTTTATGGACCCTTTAGAATTGGTGAGAAATCCCCAAATACAACTATCTATTCATGGGTGACTACCTAGACAGAGCCTATTATTCTGCAAAGACTGTGACTCTTCTTATAGCATTAAAGGTGTGTTATCAGAATGCCTTACAATATTAAGAAATTATCAGAGCCAACAAATTACCCAAGTCGATGGCTTGTATGATGAATATCAATAACAATTTGGAAATGCAAATGTTTGGAAATATTTTACAGATCTTTTTGATTATCTTTCAGCTGAAGCTTTAGTGGGATAGATCTTCTTTCATGGTGGCCTCTCCCCACCCATAGATACATGGGATCATATAAAAGCCCTGGATTATTTACAACGTAGCTCCACGTGAAGCCCAATATGTGCTCTATTATGGTCAGATGCAGGTGGTGGACGGGGTATCTCACCACATGGTGCTGGCTAAACATTTTGACATTTCTGATACATTTAATTATCCCATTGGTCTCAAGCTGATTTCTCATGCCCGCCAGCTTGTAATAGAGGGATACAACTAGTGCCATGATCAGGATGTGGTTCCATATTCATTCAATACACTCCATTATTTTTTGTTATTGTGGGAACCAGGCTGCTAAATGCAATTAGATGATACCTTAAAATATTTTCTTCAGTATGACCTAGCACCTCATCATGGAGAGCCTCATGTTACCCAGCATACTCTAGATGGCTTCCTATAAATTCCTCCTAGGAAAAACTGCCTTTGTGTGTAGAAGTATACACAGCTTAAAAAAATACATACATATGTATGTACATATGTATTTAAAAATTTAAAAAGCAACATCAGTTATTCCTGTAACAAATGGTGATCTGTTTTGGCATTAGTCCACATCTGGACCAAAATATGCCATACCAATAATGAGCATTTAGAACCTTTTGAGACTGAAATTTAGTATACTATGTTCTAGACTAGTCAATCTAATAGTTTACTAGCAGGTGCTAGTAAACTGTATTTTCTATTTTCTATTTCTTTCTATTTTCCTCTAGACTGATCAAGCAAAAACAGTAACTGCTTTGTCTCTTTTTGTGCTTATTTGGAAGTTTAAGTTATGGTGTTTAATTGTTATGGATTAATAGAGTAGGAGTTTTATTTTTTAAGAAAAATTCACATGCTGACTTCCACTTTATTCTTTACCTTTTCTTTTACTGAAATGTGTAATTAACTGAAACAATGATTCTATAATATGACTTCCACTTAATCCATTACCTTTTATTTTACTGAAATGTATACTTAACTAAGATTCTTCTAGGAGTATGTTGTCATAACATGAAATAGTTACCTGCACCTAAAAAAAATAAAAAAGTATAATTTTCTTTATGTGCATTATACCTTAACAAAATTCATGTCTAAATTATTCTTTTGTTAAGTTTAGCACTCACCTTTGTTTTGCAAGTACTGCAGCTGCTGACTGTCAGAAACCATATTAGGAACAGTTAAGAAAATGGCCTCCAATGTTGCACCACTTTGGCTGGAATCTGAGCATCAACACTCACAAAAACTTGATCTTATTTGGTTTTGCATAAATTATCTAATTTCTCTTTAAACCAGTTCTAATTGGAAAACTAAAGTATAATTTCAATTGTCTGTAAGAATTAAATGGAACAATTTATATAAAAAATGTATTCCAGTTCCTGGCATCGGAATGTAAAACTATTGCTAATTCACTTGCTAGACAGGAAAGTTTCTTCAAGGTGGTAACATATCTTTTTATATCTCTGTAGACATCACTTAGACAAGTCTCAATAACTCTAAATTTAAAGCTATCACCCCACAAGCCTGGATAAGGTACCTATTCCTATATATATTCCCATAATGCCCTGAATATAGCCCACCTGTCAGTTACCCCAATACTCATTTATCATTTTGTCTCCAAGACCTGAGCCTGTGGGCATTTCTATCTTGGTCGCCACTTTATCTCCACTAAATGCCTCCACACATTGGCTAACTAAGTGAATAAATGCAAGGATCTTCCATCTGTGCTGAGAGGCATTTAAAAAGTATGCATTTAGGGCGGTGTGGTTGTGCACGACTGTAATCCCAGCATTCGGGCGGCGTAGGCAGAAGGATTGCTGGGAGTTCAAATCCAGCCTGAACTACATAGTGAGACCCTGTCTCAAAAACAAAAATTATGCGATTATTATTTGCCTTTAGCCGCTGTTCCCCAGTGGAAGCACAGCCAGCCAATCACTGCTGTACCTAGGTATCCTCTATTGTACCTAAAGAAGTTCCAAAATATGTGAAAGGATTTTTTGTTCTTGCTTTTAGTTTTCCATGCTACGACATGTTGACTTCCATATTTTTATCTAAGGAATTAAAACTATCGACTCCGCAACTTCTCTGTGCTCATGAATAGTTCCTCAGAGGCTAACCTTGGAGCAGAGGAGATTAACTGTACACTGATGGATGGATGGATGGATACAGTAGTGTATTAAAACAGATAAAAGATACAGCAAAATGTCAACCGTAATCCTGGACTAAGAAGCTGCAAGTGATCTAAGTGAGGCTTTTTTGTCTATACATATACTTCTTTAATTCCCAAGTTTAAAGTGACTATGATGTAAAATGAAAGCTCCTCTCTCTTTAAATAAACGAGCATGCAAAAGACAATGAGCTGAGCAGCCCTCGTTCCATCTTTGTGATCTGTGGCAGATCTGACACAGCTCCGGACCAGACACCGAGACTGCCAGTGATCCAGCCGCGTGCTCTTTCCTAGATCAGTCAGTGACCCGGGACGCTGAACCGCGCAAAACCGGAAGAAAGCGCAAGTGCAGAGAAGCGGGCACAGGCTCCAATGCCGGGCCTCCGCACTCCGAGGAAACCACCCCACTGGCCCGTACTCACCACCAGCGAGACCATGAACCCTGGCTGGTTCATCTCCCCGCAGAGTCGGTCAAGGTTACAATCAGAAACGGAGCAGAAACCGAATCAGGTCACGGCCCCGCGCTCCAGGAGCCACCATCTTTGGGGCGGGACCCGCAGTGACTTTACTTCCGGGTCCTTTTTTTACGTAAAACCACAACAACTGCACGTGTAACTCCGAGGAGCTGGGCGGGGAGGGGCCACTGGGAGCAGCTACCAGGAGAGCCGGGGACTGTGTCTGCCGGGGACCAAGTCTTCCGGCTCTTCCCTTCAGTTTTCAGCTGTGTAAGGGGCTGCAAGTTGGGGAACTGTCGCGAACAAAGGATCCCCGGCGAGGCTGTAGGAGAGGAGTCAGGCAGCGAGAGTTAGGTGTTTCTATCCTGTAAATTCAAAAGAAGGAACCCGCCTGGGCATGGTGGCGCATGCTTGTAATCCCAGCACGCCTGAGACTGAGGCAGGAAGATTGCCACAAATTGGAGACCAACCTGGACGTTTAGTGAGTTCAAGGCCAGCCTGAACTACATCTCAAAATAGGGACCCTGGTGGATATTCTGGAAAGTCCAGGACTAGTTTCAGGAAACACCACCTGTGGTTTCCTGTTGTTCACAATCCAGTTTATCTCATTTTGGTGTATCTTGGTATTAGCTCTCCAAAATTTGTCTGAATTTCTACTAAATCAACCCATTTTTAGGCAATTTAGTCATAAATTCATCATTAAGTAAAAATAGAGAAAAATATGCATACATTTCCTTTCTTGACCTAAAAATTAGCATCCTCCATTTCTTACTTGCACTTATTTCACTTAAAACTACTGACTTGTTCAGGAGAGCAGAATAGTGATCTTTAGAGGCTAGAAAGGGGATGAGGAGAGGTAATAGAAGGAGGTTACATAGCCAAGTTCAAAAATAGAGTTAAATAGGGGTGTGGGGGCTATGAACCAGTGGTAGAATGAGTGCCCATCATATACAAGACCATGGATTAGGAGGAAAAGATCCTTGGGTTGTACAGCACAGCAGGGTGACTCAAGTTTACAATCTGTTACATATTTTTAAAAGAACTAAAGATTTTGAAAGTTACCAAGAGGAAGAATATTTAAGGAAATGAAAATGCTGACTGCCCTTGTTTGACTGTGATGCATTGTATGCATGTATTGAATTATCACACTGTACCCTCATAAACATGTATAATTGTGTCAAAAATAAAATAGAATTTTTAAAATTTACTTTTTAAATGTTTACTATTTCACATTGATTCTTTTTGGTTTTTTGAGACAGGATCTCACTGTGTAGTTCAAGCTGTCCTTGAGTACTCAGATGTGATGCTAAGTGATTAATGGATACTTTCTCGATCTTCACATCAACCCAATAAGCACCACTGTCATCCACATTTCAAAAGACCCTGATGCTCCAAATTTAGATGACCAACCCAAAATTACAGTAAACAGCAGAGACAACACTGGAAATCTGTTTTCTGTATTCACTGTCTTCCCTTACAACACTCACAGTAGCATTAGCAGGCTCTTTTTCTGTACTTTCTTCAATCCATCTTGCATAACACTGTTACAAACTGTATTCTCTCCTAGATAAGATCATCTGGAAATGATTAATAGAATAGCTATGGGTGTTAGATGAGATTCAAATTCTGAGCAGTCACTTACTTGGTTTGGCTGTAACTTCTCTAAAACTGAGTCCTCTACTCATAGTAAGACACAGTCTCCTCATTTTCTCCATATTGTTTTCTCTACCTAGGACCTTTTTTATACTGGCTTTAAAATATTATTCCTCTCCTCTCTGACACATACTCTCTTGCAGAGGCTCTCTCTAACCATATGTGGCTCAAGGAGTCACAAATCTGTGGCCACAGAAGTTTGATGGTCACATGAACAGAGAAAAGCCACATAATATTAAAGATAAAAGTTTATTATAAAATTACAGCAGGTGTGAGAATAGTCAGATAATGTATGAGGCAGGAGACAGCACCAAAGATGAAGAGAAATCCTTTGGGGAAGGATCTTACATGAGACAGACTGAGCCTTCAGCAAGCAAGCAAGAAAATGCTGCACATTTAGTTTTTCAGTCTCTTAAGTACTGTGTTCAGACAAAAGTGACTTGGTGAAGGAATGGTCAGTCCTTTGTGTGTCAACAGTTATCTCTATACATTCTTTTCTCAGAAAGGCCAGCCAAGGTAATTTTGGCAAACACATGCATTTTGCTGACTCTCATTTTTAATGCTTTCCCAAACACCATGGTCGTTCACTTTCTCAAAGTCAGAAGAATCTTTGTTGCAGCTGTTTGTCTTTGAAGGGTTTATATAATTTAGTGTGGCCCATCCAGGATAGTGTATTTGGACAAACTCAAAGTTAACCTTATTTACATCTGCAAAAATACCTTTTGTCATAGAATGCAATATATTCATGATAGTAACATTCCATAATACTCAAGTTCCTGCTCACATTTCAAAGGAAGTGATTACATAAAACACATACATTTGAGGCAGTGATCTTGAGGGCCATCTGAGAATTCTGCCTACCATACTTTCCTATCAGCCTGGTCTGAATGTATGCCCCAAATTTATTTTTTGAAACTTAATTGCCAGCAAGATAGTATTAACCATCAGCATCTAATGAGTTTCTATTCATCTTTCAGTTCCAGTAGTACTACTTCTGGTCAAGGCCACCTTCATTCTACCCCACCTGCTTTTTTCTCTCTTTGCTTGTTTCTCAGGCCATTTTCTTTCACATTTTTACTGTACTATTACAAGTCTATTGTAACCATCCTTTTATCTTTTCCTCCTCTCTCCCTTACTGAGTTTCTCTGGTTGTCTCTTTTCTCCTCTTTGTCCACCCCATCTCAACATTCACATGAAAATATTCACTAGCTGGGAAGGATACACTTACCAGTGAGGCATCAGAAATGAAAGGCCCTGGCAGGCACATTTGGTGAGTTGGGATTTAGGCAGAATTTGAGGCGTCACAGGAAAGATGTGTCACTTCCCATAGTCTGAGGTCAGGGGACTCAGAGAGTGGCAGGCCCAAGACACCAATGATGGGGAATCTCGGATGACCACACTCATCTCCTGAGATCATCCACTCTGAGGGGGAGGTTGGGGGCACTGGGTGAGGATCGACTTCCACAGTGGGGATTTGACAGGATATGGAGTGAGATGACAATGAGGGTCTTAAGAAGTAAGACTTAAGCCGGTGTTACACAGTGACTTTAGCAAGACTTTTGTATCAAAAAATCCTAAGGGCTGGAGATGCAGCTCTACAGCTCATACTAAAGTTCTGGATTCAATCCCAGTACTGAAGGGAAAAAAAAGAAACAAAAGGAAAACTGTTTACAGGTGGCCTTCACTAGAAGGGCCAGAATGAGATGGACCTCTGAGGAGTTTTAGCCAGAAATGGACTTGGAGTCAGGACCCAGAAGTGGAAGGACTGGCTTGGAAGCATCTCAAGGCAACACAAGACTATTGCTGGATGAGAAGAGCAAGGCCAGGATTGTGATCTTTGTAAGTGTGCACAGGATTGGGTAAGACATGGTGACAGAAGTGTGCCCACAGGCAGGTTTGAACTAGGAAAGAAACATTCTCCAGATGGAATGCTGTCCTCACAACTGCTTCCAGAGAGGCAAGAAACTGACTTGAGCGGGGCCTAAGTCTTCCACTGGCCATCTCACTCTGTCCCTCTTCTTCCCCATAGAGTCCTTCCTGATGGTTTGGTATACAGTGGAGCCAGCCTGCTTCCATCCTTTTCAAGTTAAATGCTGCAAATAGTGCGAGATTAGAGTTATGAGAGCTGTAACTGTTGAATCTTGAGATGTCTTCTACTTAACAATTTGTTTTTGTTTGTTTGTTTAAAATAAGCTATGTAGTTCAGCCTGATCTCAAATGGTCCTGCCTCAGCCCCAAATTCTGGCATTACAGATGAGTGGCCCCAGGCCTGGCTATTTTATAAACCGCAAAGTTGAATAGTCCTTTTTGTAAGACATAAATAGTCATTGGGAACAATAACTTTTGGTTGTTTATGCCCATATGTAAACAAGGAATTAAGAATAGAATTTTCTGGTTGATCCCGGGAACAGTACTAGATTCAAATGAAGGGTTAGAAATAGTGTTTTCTGGTTAGCCCTATGACCAGTACTCAGGAGCTGAAATGTGTAGTCATTTCGGGTTCCATGTTCTGCACATGCCTTCTCTAGTTATGAAATACCTTACTCAATTGATGAGCCATGGAGTTTTATGAATTCTAACATATTTTGCCTGGTTGGTTGTCTAGTTTACCCCACCCTAATCTCCTACCTCAGCTTGACTTTCACCTTCATTGAGAACTTTACTTGACACTGTCATCCAGAGGAGGTAAAGCTCTGATTGTGATGTCTGAACCTTGAATTCAGTTTATCTTTGCCTTGACCATGGTTCAGACCCACCCTATCCCTCACTCTTAAAACCCAAACTATGAGGTTTACCAGACACTGATGTCAGTCAAGTTTCATCTTAGATAAGATACCTAGCTCCAGAACTGGGTTTATACTTGGTAATTACCTCACTCAGTTATAAGTTTAATCCTGATAACTGCAGTTGGATTCAGCTAGATAACTAATTTCAATCCTACTGTAGTACTCACTCAAGCGGATCATCTGGATTCCTTCAGCTGCATTCAGTATGTGTGTTTACCTTAACCCTACAGAAAAATTCATCCCATGTGTTGGTCTTCTACCAGGGATAATTCTGATAACCTCATCTGCAAGGCTAGGTTTTCTTCTAATGATTTCAAACCTGCACACAGATTCATCCTCAATAATTTCAAAATTAAAGCTTATCAATAGTCTTGACTACTGTTCCTCAAAGAAAAATTCATGCCCTCTGCTGACCTCAGCCTGCCAGAAAAATTCCAGAAATTGACAGGATTGTACTAGCTGGATGATGTCAACTGAGGAACTCACCTCTAGTGTTGCCCTGTCTCAAAGATGTATTGACCCCATGACCTCAGATCTATAGTTTGCCTTTGGCTTCAAAAAATAGATTCCATTTCTAGCAACTGTGTCATTTCCTACAAGATTCAGGAATGAGAAATGCCAAGTATTAGGCTTAAAAGCTGCAAAATCAAAGATAAATAAAGGAACACTTGCCAATGAAAATCTTGCATTCTGTGGCAAGCGTTGGTCCCAATAAACCTTTATAGTGGAATAGAAAGTGAGTCTTGGTTCTGACGTGGTTCCTCATACTACCCAAGTCCTCTCCTTCCTTGCAGAGTCAAATTTACTAAAACATTTATTTCTACTTTATAAAGTCAGTTCATGCCTCATTCCCTCTCTTGGTCTGTAATTTTACTCAGTAGTTCTCACCAAGGAACACCTTTTCCTTAAGTCAACAAACATTCTTATGACATTGGTTCCTTAGATCTCAATAATTCTCTTTCCATAAACCCTTTTTCTCTTTGGTCTCCAGGATGCTACTCTTCTGGTTATTTTCTTTTTTGGTAATCTCTTTTCTATCTCCCCATTGCAGGATCAATCTCCCCTAACAGGTCAATACATTTTTCAGGAACTCAAGCGTCAATCTGGGCTCACTGCTCTATCGCACCTTTACCTATAATAAAGTCCATCTCCTCAAATGCTGCCCCCAGGCCTCCTGAAGCAATACCTGATTCCCTCCTACTCATCCTTGGAGCTCAGCTTCAGAAGTCATTTCCTGATGAAAACTATTTGCCTTCTTGGTAAAACCTCTGTACTGCACACATAGCTTGGGTCTAATCCAGACTTCCCAGGTTCAAATCCTGACCCCACCATTCACTAGTCATAGGACCTTGGGAGAATTAAGATACTTGAATAGGTGCCTGTTTTGCTATAGGAAGATAATAATCCTCAGCTCAAACCATGGCTAATATTGTTATCAGGTGTTAGTAACAGGAAATGAACATACTTTAAAAAAAAAAAGGATTTGAGCCAAAATATCATGATGCTCCCCATAAATATGTACAAATGCTGTATGTCAATCAGAAATAAATAAGACATAAAGGACAAAGTTCTGGAGCAGTGATTCTCTAGAGTGTGCATGAGAATCACCTCAGCATTAGCATATCTTGGGGAGGAGGGTTAATAATTTGTACTTCTTAAAAGTTTCCTGATGATATTAATGCTTCTAGGCTGGAGACCACAGTTTGAGAAATACATTACAGAAATGCTAGGGATTTTTCTCAGAGACTTCAAGTCTCCTGGTTGTATTAAGTACATTTAAGCATGCGAAAGGCCAAGTACAATATCATCTGTTTTATTTTACACTTATCTGATCACTGAAACCTAAATAGAAAGTTGTGCTAAAAAAATTAAATAAAAAGGTAAATAAAAAGAAAGAAGCAACCAACTTAAATGCTGAGAGCAGAGGAGAGGAAAGCAAACCCTGCCTTGTGAGGGTATACACAGTGGGGCCCAGAGAGCTAGAACCTAGTGCAGACAGCAGTTAAGCCATGGTGTGTTCCCGAGACCTGGCAACACAAAGGAGCTCCCTCTTGCTTCATCTAAATCTGGGCTGCACAGGCATGAACCAGGACATGCACACCAGACCTGCCTTTCCTGAGCTGTCTTCAGGCTGGAACACTGCTTTGCACACACATGTGCAAATTCACATTCACACTCACGAACAAGGTTTCTGGTTTTAGGGTTCAGCTACCAAACCAAGTCCAAGTCTGTGTGAGTCTGCTTAGTTACTTCAGAGGCCACTGCAGAGAAAGACTGTCAACCATCCTGAGGACCAGCAAGGGAAACACCATTCTGTACCCCATTTTGAGGGAAAATTATGAGCTACTGCACTGAGCTGAGTCACGGAGCTTCAGGGGCCAGTTCTGAGATGCCTTCCAGCTCTGCTTTGCTCCTCAGTACCCAGTTGATGATGAAGCAGAGTGCCAGGAGGCCAGTCCCCAGCAGGTCCCCCAGCCCAGTAAGGTATGGGATGCAGTGGTTGTCAGGATCCAGAGCCTGGTGCCAGGTCAGCCGAACCATCACTTCTGCCAGGTACAGCAAGATTGTCACCTGTCATAAGAGCAAGCAAACAGAAGAAAGTGAAGTAGAGCCAAGAAACACCAACTGGGTTTCCAGGGCAGACACAAAAGTAGACATGTCAGCTCCAGTCAGCCCCTTTCTCAAGCTTTTTTCGGGGTCTGCCTTCACTTGGATATATGCTAGAAGCTTGGCCCCCAGTGTGGCAATACTGAAGTGGCAGAATCTTTAAGAGATAAGGCCTCATAGAAGATTAGGTCACGAACGGATTAAAACTTTCAGAAGGTAGAGGGTCTGGCTCTTGTTATAAGAGTAGGCCTAGCTCCTCCCTGTTCTCCTGCTTTCTCACTCACAACTATGCCCTTTCATAACATGTCTGGTCCCCTGTCCACTTTTTCTCCATCATGTGTCATGGCCAGGGGGCCATCATCAAATGCCAGCACCATGCTGTTTCGATCCTTCAGCCACCAGAATTGTGAGTCAAATAAATCCCTCTTTTTTTTTTTTTAGTATCAGGGATCAAACTCATGACCTCATGCTTGCCAGGCAGGCACTTATGCCACTGAGCTAAATCCATGGCCCAAAACTCTTTTCTTTATAAGTTCCTCAGCAACACCAAATGGACTAGCCTCCCAAAGTGCCACACAGACCTTCTGCCAATTACCAACTGGGACATTCTCTGTTATACCAGGCTCCACTCCTAGGACCTTGCTGGGATTTCCACTCATATTTGCTTGAGCCCCTCTTCCCTGGAGCTTTAGTCAGCTCTTCCTAAAGCTTGCAAGGGAGGTGCACACAGTCCTGGTTGTGTCCAATGGCCCTTCTGAACTTTAGGCTCCTTTCTAGATGCTGCAACTACTCAGAGAATTGCTTGGACTTGCCCAAGCTTACCTTCTGGGTCAGGAACATGCTACAAATGCAAATGCCATAAACTTGAGGAGGTTAGAAAATGTCCAGTCCTTAGTACTAGCAACACCCCCAAAGAATTGCCCTACAGTGCCCAGAGACCTCCCTTCAGAACCCCCAGGCACACTTGGGGATATTAGCCAGTTGGAGTCATGGCAGTCTGCTAAATGCAACTGTGAAATAGGTCCCAGTTTAATCGTCTTCACCACCATCCTCATCACCATCTAACCCTAAACAAAGATTCCTGTGTCTTTTAGCAGCACCCTGGCAGGAGCCTAGTCCCTGTCTACCCATTCTCTGTGATGCCATGGATCACTGGACCCACTAATGAGCCTGATCCATGGGAAGACACTGCATCCTGAGGCAGCTGCTCTGATGAGTGAGTGGCATGCAGAGTGCAGTACGCAGGGTACACTGTAAAGTGTGCAATGAGTGCACTGTATACCACAGCACACAGGGTGAGGAATGTAATGTATGCCACACTCTGTGCCTAGAGCAGGCCACATGGCTTGAACAAGTTGACTGGGTCCCTGAAAGAGTGGAGCCCCTTTCCCACCGAGTTCCATGCAGTACTTCCTTTAGGACAGAAGACAATGAATGCCAGCTAAGTCACCCCATGAAGGCTGCTCCTTTGCTGCTGCAGTATTCCTTACCTGGATCAGGCCTGCTAGCAGATACAGCACCATAAAGGTCTTGGTGTTGGTCACTGACTGACCTTCCACCAGGTAGATAATGTAGAAGAAAATCAGATGGCCTGGAATCACCAAAAAGAGCAGGACTCGTGCCGACTTGGAATTAATTTCTGAAAAAAACAAAATCAAGAGTACTGATGACCTTCCTGGCAGCAGAAGCTACCCTGGCATGTGATCATTCTCAGTAAGGCTTCTACATTTATTCAGCTATTCATTCCACAAGTGTTCACTAAGCACCTACTATCTGACATTTTCTAGGAGATGAGAATTCAGTCTTGTCTGCTGCACTGTGGTGGTTAACTGATTGTCAATCTGAGTGGAGAATGCCCAGCTGAATTGAGTCAGCATAGTCCTGGCCATGGAAGACTTGCTTTAAGGGGAGTTGTTGTCTGAACATCTTAAAAAGAAGAGTGGGTGAGGATTTCAGCTGATGTTCCTTGGAGGAGCTCTGGCTGTTCTCTCCGGAGGAGCTCTGGTGTTCCCCTTTGCCTTAGGAGTCATCTCTTGGCTTTTAATGCAGAATCTTCAGCTCCCAGAACTGGCCATTAGGTCTGTCAGCACAGACTTTTCAGCATCTAGCCCCAACCCTTTAACCTCCTGACGCAGACCTTCAGTCTTCTGTCTCAGATTCTTGAACCTCCAGATGCAGACTTGCATGGGACCCTGCTGTGGCTCCAGGTCTTCACTGAATCTTTTGGATCTCTAGTGCAAGACAGATCTTTTGTACTCTCTTCACTTGACTCTGGTCAGCCACTGTAAGCCGACCTTGTACATTTTTGTGTCTTGCATTTAATTTGATTTAGTGTGTGTGCGGTCTTTTGAGGAGCCTTGTCCTACCCAGCCCTGGCAAAGTCTTGTAATACATGCACGGAGTTGACATTTTGAGGGAGAGAGATAATATTCAAGTACACAAAACAAATAAGAAAGGTCAATTTCAAAATGTACAAGACACAACGTATACATGATTAAGGTTGAGACCCTGGGAGTCAGAACACCTTGCAGGGAGGTAATATTTAAACTGAGATCTAATTTGGGAGAGAAGATTCTAGGGAGAGGAAAGAGAATATGTGAAGAGTTCAGGGTAGAAAAGAGCTTGTAGGTGTGAGGAGAAATTTCTGCATTCCCCCAGGCATTGCGTTAGTAACCCAGGGAGGGCAGAATACTCACAGGACACCTTTGGCAGTTTCACCTTACTAAGTCTCTGGGGCCTTGACAGCACAACTGTGTGTACTAGTGAGCCCCAGATTTTTCTCTGCTCTATGAATTTAAGACTTTCCAATGAATGTCACTCACATTTGTTCAACACAAGCAGTGTTTTAACATGTTTCTGCCAGCTCATTCCACTGATGGTATAACTGTCCCACTGGATGCTTGTACCACTGGTGGTACAGATGGATCTAATCATTTTTATCAGTCATTTTACTAATAAAATTAATAAAAAAAATCCACCTGCTAGGACAGTCACATCTATGCCACCAGGGGTTTAAGCCATCCAGCAGTGAGACATACAAATTAAGGGCCCATTGTGAACATGTTAAACTACAACATGTGAATGTGACTGGCTTCTCAAAAGAAACAGTAAAGAAAGAGTTTCAATAAAAAGTCTCTATTTAATATAGTTAATATAATGTATGTCAACAAAATAAGGGAAAGGAAGGGGAAAATCATATGTAGCTTAAACGCTAAAAGCCTACCATAAGACACAGAGAAAAGATAAGAATGTGTAAAAGCACCAAAATCTACTCACAATAAGAAGTTACAGACAATAAATAAAAAGTCTTTTTTAACACATGAAACAAACAAAGATTTTGAAAGATGGAGAGAAAAGGGAAACTGGATAGGGGCCTCAGGAACCAATAAGCAACATGGTGTGCCGTTCCTGAAGATCTTTTTTTTTATTTGGTCTTATGTATCTCAGAATAGGTCCTACAAAATTTGGCAGCCCAGAATTGTCAATGACAGTAGACAGAGAGTCAACAAATATCTGCTCTCTTTAGCCACAGAGGAAGAAAAGTGTAGCCTAGCAAAGCAGAGAACTTTTAGGCAGTAACTACTATTATCTGGCCAAACACAATAGGAAAAGCTGCAGCCCTACTTCCATAGCAAAGGCTGACACGGGTCACTGGACTTCTCCATCCAGGCATCATGTGGGTCTCCCCTCTGTGGCTGAGGTAACGCAGAGAAGACAGAGCGGAAAGTCAGAAAGTTCATCCCCCATTGTGTCAGTCACAGCCATGTGAGGTGCAGTAACAAAGCATCCGTTTCCCTCCCAGCTAGCTTGGTGTCAAAGGATGCCCAGTGAGCAACCTAGACTCATATGCTGCCTGGCAGTAACAACATGCTTCTCCTCACACCCCTGACTGACCACAAGGAAACAGTGTGTTTCCTTTCCCACACTGGTACAGGTCAGCTAAAACAGAAGAGTTAAATAAGATCCACAGTCTTATCCAAAATATGCAGACTCAACCTAAAATCACATCACACTAAGAGCAAGAAACATCTCAATGAGGATGAAGAACAATAACCCAAGAGACAACAAACTGAGATGACACAGATGTCAGAATTACCTACAAACAAACAACATATTCACAATGGGGCCATAATTTGTACTTCTGCTGCTAGGCACCTTGAAACACTGGTGGTACATGAATGACTGTCCCATTGGGTAGAGTTTTATTAATTTCATTAATAAAAAGATCCATGTACACCACCAATGCAAGCTTCCCAATAGGACAGTCACATATGATCACCATGAGTTCAAACCAGCAGGAAAATGTTAATGAAGCCATTGTAAACATCTTTCAACACAAAATCCCACACACACTTGAAACAAGTGAAAAGATAAAGTCATAGAAAAAAGATACAAAGACTCAAACAGAAATTTTAGAAGTTAAAAAAACTAATAAAAACCAAACAACTCAATGAATAGAATAAACAGCAGAATGAAGAGCAACAGAGGGAAGAATCAGTGAACTTGAATTTTAAAAATTATAGAAATTAGCCATTACAAACAATAGAGAAAGACCTGACCAAAAAAATTAAACACAGTCTAAGGAACTTGTGAGACAATAACAAAAGATGAACATTCATGCCAGTAAAATTTCAGCAGAAGAAGAGGATGAGGCTAAAAAAAAATACTAAAAGTAATTGTAAAAAATTCTCCAAGTTTGGCAAAAGATATAAATGTACCTATCTAAGGAGAGCATAAACAACAAATAAAATTAATCCTATGAAATCCTCATCGATCCATATCATCATCCAACATCTAAAAACTAAAGAAGTCTTAAAATAAGGAAGAAATACCCCCATACTTAATGCATCAAAAGCAATTCACATGGTGGCAAAGGCAATCCAAATGACAGAAGATTTGTCAACAAAGCTATGGAGGTCAGGAAGGAGTGGAAAAATTTTCCAGTGAAGTAAAAACCAAGCTGCAATATTATAGCCAGCAAAAATATCCTTCTGGGATGTACCACTGCACCTCTATGAGATGGATAAAGGTAGTTGCTGAAACAGGAAATGATTCAAGAAAATATAGTGGGAGAAAAGATCTGATTCTGAAAAGATAAAACACCTCCAATGGCTTTCAGTGGTTCTCAAAAATATATTCAATACCCTTCCTCAAACTTTAAGGCCCTATAGCACTCCCTCTTTATCTCTCTGGCCTCAACGTCCTCCATCCCTTCTTGCTCATTATGCTCTGCTGTCACCAGCCCATGAGTTGCTTAAATTCGCCAAGCCCCTTCCTGCTTTGCTCAGGCTGTTTCTTCCACTCCCAAACCCCACTTTCCCAACCAAGTCCTGCACAATCTCAGAGAGGAGCCTCCTAACCCCAACATACATCCTCTGATTCTTTTTCATTGCACCCCGTGCTTTTGTCTTCTGGGACACATCACAACTTGTAATCATGAGCTCATTTACTTTAATTTGCTCTTCTGGTCTTGGTACTCTATGAAAGCAAGAAATCAGCTACCTCTGTTTCACCACTGTCACCTGACTCCTTACTTAGTAGGCATTCAGTACTTGAATGAACGAATGACAGAAAGACAGACAGACAGGTCTAGGTAGGCAAGTCCCTCAGAGGAGGAGCTGGGGCCTATCAGGTGATCTAAGCTGAGGCTGGATTGGCCTCAGGTAGTCATTGCAGCAAACCTGACTCAAATGACACCAATTTTTTAAAAAAAATTTTTTTTAAATATTTTTAAAATATTTGTTTAAAGAAATGGCCACATGGCCTCTGGAAGACAACAGACTCACCTGAGGTGCAGAAAGTAGAACATGGGTTAGGCCAAAATTTTTTCATCTGGAGAGGGAGGACCCCAGGAGTGCTCCAAATGTGCAGGTAAGTGGAGATCCGGCTGGTCTGAACGGCAACCAAGTTACCACCCACACCTGCAAGAAGAAAGAGGATCCAGTTTCTCATTCTTTACACTAGTCTCTGAGTTTTCTTATCGTAAGCTCGCTTTCTCTAGGAAGTCTTTCTTCCTAGATGGAGTCAGCGTCTGGTATCATCTCCTTCCTGCCACCTAATCTTGTTTGGCACTCAGGTGCTCCAGTCCTCTGAGTGAGGCGTCATTTTGACAGCGGGCACCTCTTACAGTGAGGGAAGCTGGCAAAGCAGGCTCTCAGTTCTCAGTAAATACTTGTAGGTTGGAAGGAGGTAAATAAGGGGAGGAAAACAAGGAAAGGAGTAAGGATGATGAGAAGGGACAGTAGATATAAACACTCAGCAAGTCACTCCAGGAAACTAAACTGCACGGCCATGGGAGTGGACAGGAACCTGACAACAGATGGGAATCAAAAAGAAAGGGAAGGGCAGGGAGAGAATAGTGGTTAACAGTGGAGGGTGACATGTTAACAGTGGAGAGGTGATCATGTGTGACAAGCACGAGCACTTCTCATGGCTAGTGGCCTGAGTGTTTTTAGGCAAAGGCATTTTTCACTACTGGGCTTCAATGTTCTGAGTCCCTCTCTGGGGACCCCACACTGTTAGTAGAGAGGCCCACATCAATAAATGCTTTGGGCAAGTACACAGAGGGCTGTCTGTGGGGAAATTCATGGAGCTGAGGGGTCATGAGTGGATGAATGGAGTGCTGGGCACTGACAGGACTGGAGGCAGAATCAGGAGCCCCAAGAGACACCAAGCATGTTTGTTCCCTGGAATGCTTGCTGAGCCTCCTGGCTTCCACAGGTTTGAAAAAAGTTTTAAGCTCTGCCAGGGCCACTTGGCCCAGCTGACCAAGGCCATGCTCAGTTCCTCCTGCTGGCGGTAGACCTGGGTGCCGAAAAAGGAAAGGGCATGCCTGGGAGATGGTTCCCATTAGGAGGTGGCTGACAGAGGCTGAGGCTTGACTCTTTTCTATGTCCTTGGCCACATGGAGAACTTTGCTTAACTGGGCAGGTGCCATAGTGACTTCTAAGGCAAGGACCAACCACTTGGCTGGTTCCAGGGGGGTGCAACAACACCCCCCCACCAAAAAAACAGTCTGTAGGCAGAAGATTGATTTTCCTTGGCCCTGAAGTGAGTTTTACAAGAGTTAGGGGAACTCTTAAATTAATTGGAAGCATATTTATAAATTATGCTTTTAATCCAGGTTCCAGGCTTCTCTTATTAAGTCAAATGTGGACCTATTCTCCCACCAGGTCAACCTGGCTGGAGCTGACTGGGCAGTACCACTCCCTTCACATTAGCACTGGGCTCTGCAGCTTGCCCCAGACCCCACCATTCCTTAATACACAGTTACTGTCTTGTCTGTTTAACCTATTCAAGTTGTCTGAATGGCCTCCAAAGGCAGATAATTGCCATCTGCTGCTGTCCTCACTATGTACAGTTACTGTGGGGCTCTGCCAGATGCAAGCATGGGGGAAGGGGCACTTGCCACCCAAGAAGTACAGGCACCATCACCCTTGATGATGGGATACAGGAGGGGACGCTGTGGATAATCAGGGTCTGCCCAAGTAGCTGGGAAGGCCATTTCTGCAGCCCCAGAAGGCCAAGGCCTGGGGACCAACCAAACTGGGCAATGATTTAGCATGCATTGTTCTACTAACTTGCAGGCTCTGTTTTCGGGGCTTCATGGGGTATCATCAATTCAAATGCCCACAGGGTACAGCATATAGAAGGTGATTAAGGAATGGAGTCACATGCAGGGCAACAGGAAGTGTAGGGATCCAGGCAAACTAGAAACACAGGTCCTATATCAGGGCAGGCCTAGGATATAAACCAAGGATTGCACAGCCTTCATTTTTAAGGTGCAGACAGAAGTCCAGCTTTGTATATGTAAACATCTGAGTTTCAATGGCACCAATGATTAAAAAACCCATGGAGAACCAATACCTTAGTTCTGAGGGGCCACATTCAGTTTGCAGTTGCCTACAAAGCCAGAATTAAACTCTGCCTTCTAGGCCTGGAATTTATCTCTGACAGGAAAGCTCCTGTCTTCGTGGTGCCCATGAAAATAGTGTGCACTACCTCTCCCAGGTGTCCTTTCATCTGACACAAACCAGCTCCAGCAGCAACTTAGGCAGCGATCTGTCCATGGTTCAGCTGCACAACTGCCTCTGAGGCCTGGTGCTAGACTGGTGTTCAGGGTCAACCAGCCCCTAGGGACTAACTCAAGCCAGGGATCCCAGGGGAACCATATCAGACACCTACCGCATACAACAGGAGTAAATATGGCCATGCCTTTGTACTGGTGCTTAGAAACGGTTTTGCTCAGGATGAGCCCTCCAAAACTGAGGAGAAAGCAGAAAGCAGTCAAATGAGCAGATCTGGTTTTCAGAGAGGCCTTGTCAGTCTTCTCTCTGCAGATGGTCCCACTAGCCTGCCCTCCCTCCTCAGCCTTCTCTTACACAGAACATCTGCTGCAACCTAGTGGACCTCCCTGACTCCTCTGTGTCCAGTTTTCCCATCCCTATTTTGAGTCTTGACTATTCTAGTAAGCCCATCAAATAATGACCCATTACAAAATAAATGCATGGCTGTGCAGCTGGCTAAGTTCCCTTGCTAGATGGCTCCTGACTCCTGACTGAGCTGGGCTTCAGCAGGAAATACAACCTGCACAGAATCACTTCATGACCCTGTTCTCGGGAACTGCTACAGATCTTGCTGCTGCCAGCCACTGTAGTTCAGCAAAGGTTTGCCCACCTCTTGGACTTCTGAGAACTCTGGGGAAGGCAGATCGATTTGAATAGCAGCCCAGAAACCTTTTGGAAGCAAAGATCTTTTCCCCAAGATTCAGATTAAAACTATATGACACAATGGACAGGGGTGACCTCATCAAAGGCTTCTAGCAGGAAAGAGGACTTGAGAGTGAGGCTGGAGTGAAGCATACCTGAGTTCCCCTAAAGATTTTAGAAGTCCACAGTGAACTCCAGATTCCACCAGTAGCCATGGTGTGGACAGTGACCAGAGTTAGCTGTCACCATAAAGCTGTAATGAGAGGTCCTGCAGTCTGAGCAGGGGTCTGGACTGTGAAGGCCAGTGTCCCATAGACTGCAGAAGATATGTCTGACCTTCCAGCCTGGCCCCTGGTGCTGGTGACTGTAAACAGGGTAGCTTCTGTGAAAATGAATGAGTACAGCTGGTACTCTCCAGTACTGGGAGTTAATGCAGGAGCCCAGGCTACATGTCAGTCCATGTCAGACTGGGGATACTGTGGAAGAGGAAGTAGCAGTGCAGGGTCCCTTGCTCAGGCTCACCTGCTGATAACCATGGCAAGGATGACTGGAAACCACCCGAACTTTAGGATCTTCATGACTGGGGGGTTCTGCTTGACGATGAAGACCCACAGGGGGATCAGAGCTATGAAGCCAATGCAGACCAGTGGTGTCAAATACCAGGTGCCTGAAACAGAAAGGGGATACTTGCAGCTCCTGTAGCCGAGGCTGACACACAAGAGATCAGCCTGGCCATGGTGGGGCCTGGATTTCCCAGGCAAGAAATAGGCAAAGAGCCAAGGACAGGGAAGCCTGAGGAGCTATTTCTATCCTCGTCATTTGGGATAGACAAATCTACCACACCTTCCAAAGATTCTTCATTGTCTCATTAAGCAACTGGAAAAGCCCCTCTCTGTCTTCAATTCACTTTTGTTTCTCAGTTGTTTGCTACTTTCCATACATAAATGTCCTGTCAACCAATACTGTAAGGAGCAACATCTTATAGGACAGTGACCACATGATAGCTACTCCCCTGAAAGATCTCATTTCATGTCCTCCACTCCCTGCTTATACACCAGGAGCGAACCAAAGCATGAAGAGGTGGCTGCCCAAGGTGCACTGTAGCAGCTAGTCATAGCTGGGGCTGTGAGAAAGCATGATGCCAGCCCTTTCTTGGCTGAGTCCATCTAAGGTGATTTCTTTGTTGCCATGTCTCTCACAGGACAGTGTGGTAGCTACTCATGTCACCATGTCATCACTGCCAATGTATATACTAGGCTGGTGAAGAGGGACTGGTGTCTGGATTGGTCCATTGCTATCCTGTACCCAATGTACTCAAGCACCTTTTGTGTTCATTCCCTTCCTTCTTTGTACTCTGTATGTGTCTTTCACCATCCTCATATGCACAGAACACCATCAGCTTTCTCTAGGACCATCTTTACACCCTCCCAGAGGCCGCTCAGAGAGTGTGCACAACCTCTTTGCAAGGAGGCCCCAACACTGGAGTTTGCAGGCATGGTCTGTGTCTTGCATACTCCTGTGGAAAGTGCCATTAGGAATATTCCCCTCCTTCTTTCCCTGAACTATACAACCATGGCCCATTCCACAAGTGCCTGAAAATGCCCATAGACAAAGCACTTCATGGTGGGCATGACTGTCCTTGTGCCAGCCGAGGTGATGGAAGGCAACCCCAGCAAGTCTCAAGCACTCAAGGCCACAGCAGCTTGAGGATAAGCATCTCCTTATAGGACACTTAGAAGTGCAGTCCAAGTTTTCCCTAATTGCCCATAAGTCACCAGCAAGGGCCTGGCTCACATTCTTCATAGCATGGTAACACACTTCCTGTGTGGGGCTGCATCTTCTCCACTGTCCCTGGCAGGTGGGACAGTCGACTCACTGCTCAGGCAGTAAAGACACCCCTTCAGGCCAGGCCAGTGACTCCCCTGAGTGCAACAGAGAGATGTTCATAGGTTCACGATGGTGACTAAATGTCAGATCCTAAGTCATGTGTTAAAATAAGCATATGGGACAGTAGGTGTCAGAAGGAAGATGTGGGGAAACCTGAAACTCTTGTTTATTTTACAAACCAAATATGAACAATTAACTCCTATGGAAATCTTATTTTAAATTTTGTTTCGCTTAAAAGTAAAATAAAGTCAACTTATTTGATTCTTACAGATCTTCATGGCATCCACTAAACTCTGAGACTCTCTCTGGTGATCAAGTATCGCTGGCAGCAAGCAACACCAAAGAGGGCAGGCAAGGAATCATCCTACATATAGAAAAGAAAGGGTCCCAGGTACTGTACTACGTTATTTGTGTGCTTCAGTAACCAGCAGCATGTAAAAAATGGGGTGATTTTTCAAATCCTTGGGTTAATGGTCCCATAGGGAACTGAAAAATTAAAAGCTTTGATGTTCCTATTGTATAGGACAGAGCCTTCAAAAACTGTCACTGCATGTCCCTGCTCCCCACTGGTGTCCTGGAGGATACATTTAAGTGGCCAGAGCAACCTGAGGCCCTGGGTATTCTCAATGAATGTCTCTGTTCTAAAAGTAGAAATTAATAACCACATGTCTATTGACTTGAGCTGCTCATTTTCCCTCTACCAAGGTCTCCTGAGGACACTTTGGATCTGTTGAATGACCTCAGGCTTTCCCACTGTAGAAAGAGGACCTCTGATTCTACAACACCCTATGCTAGGTTCCTTGCTATGGCAACAGTGCCTGATTTGAAAGCAATGATGGGGTACCAGAGTTCCCACTCAGCTCAGCCTTGCTGATGACCTATGTGGGACCCCTCCTCCCTGAAGCCCTCCCTACCTTTGTGTCTAAAGAAGAAGCTGCTAACCAAAGCCAGAATGGACAGTGTGATGAGGTCGCCCAGGCTAGCTGCAATGGGTGTGGCAATGTTGTCCGGGTTGATCCCCACCTTTCGAGCACCAATCACTATACAGACCATCAGCATTCCTGCAGACAGAGATGAGGGAGAGGAGAGTAAGTCCAGAGTGGGAGAACTGACCCTGAGAAGGCCCAGCAGCCTAGGGTCTGTGGTCTAGGAGAGGTGACCAGCAGGTGGTGCCCACTGTTCATATCTCCAGAAGCTGAGACATAAGAGTGCTCAGAACAGGGATTTTCTAAACCAAAACACCAGGGTCTAGGTGGATGCTGGTGTACACAGAGGGCGCTGCTCACCCAGGGCAAAGGCTGCAAAGAAGGCAGTGAGGACGCTGCTGGCACACAGCAATGCCACCTTGGCCAAATCCAACTCCTCTTTAGACACAGCACCCAGTAGTAGGACGGCCACTGCAGCCAGAAGGCCCACGACAGTAGCCTGCACCTGATGAGACAGAAATGAGTAACATAAGAGAGGGTCCTTCTGCCCACTTCCAATCCTCCCTGCCCTCTGCTATACTTCTCCTCATGTAAGGGGATGCTGCAGTGCACCGCAGGCTCCTGTCCTTCACGTCTCATCTGATGACAGCCCTCCATTCCAAGGAAGACAACCCCAGCACCTTTCCAAACTGCTTCCCTCCAATCCCTTGCTAGATGCTACCTTCTACTGCAGAATCAAAAGCCTCTTCTGTGACCCTGACCTCGATCAAGAAGAACCCAGGCACCTGCTCATGATGCCACTCTCACAACCTTGGAGGCCTCTGCCCACACACTCAGCCCTGGTCTTCTGACTATCCCTCCTTGGCACCTGCCCTATACACTGGTGTCCTCTGACTCACAATCCTATCAGACTGCCATCCATCTCCATCCCGTGGATGACTCAGTTCTATGGCCATGCAGAGCCTCGCCATCAGATCTGAACACCAGTATTGGAACCTCTGACTCAACATGTCTAAATGGAAATGTGTTATGCTACTGAAAAAGGCTGACAGAAAAAAAGAGCCAGCCATGTTCTTGGGTAAGAAGAACTAGTTTTTTAAAGTTGAAAAATGTTTCAAAATCAATCTCTGTAATTCCAATCAAAGCCTCCACAGGATTTTTCATGACATTTGATGAGGTACTTTAAATGTCACAAAAATGAGTAAACATGCGAGAATAGCCAAGATGATGTACAGAAAGAATGCCAAACAAGGTGTTCTGACACATTCGCCACCAAAATTATGTTAAAGCTACAGTAATCATGGCAGTGTGGCACTGACAGAAACAGACAAATAAATCAGCAGAACCGAAGAAAGCCCAAGAACACAACCGTGAATATATGAAACTTTAAAATTTGATATATGAATAGTCATAATGCATGAGATTTTAAAATGATACAGGTAGCATTTCAAATTACTGTGGAGCATGTGAATACTGAGTAAACAGGTGGTGGAAACTGAATAGCTATGTTGGGGGAAAAGTGGATTTCCACTTCATACTCGTCACACACATACACACACGTGGGGAAAGTACAACCCAAGGTGTGTGCACATCGCTGCTCAGCCCAAGGTGGGAGAATGGGGCAGGCTGGAGATGAGGCTGCTGAGTGAGACAAGGGTGGCCCACTCCATGGCAAGGGAGAGCACCAGGCAGGAGGAGCCATCAACTCAGGGAAGGTCACTAGGGGGGCCACACAAAGCATATGCTGGAAGCAGTTGGAAGGGCACAGAGATTTATAGTCTTCAGTCAGGGGAGAAGGTGGAGCAGGGCTGAATTCAGCCAAGACTCTGAGGATGAGTCCTCAGAAAAGCTGGATATGAGAATGAGGGATGCAGAGAGCAGCTGAGGGCACTAGTGGGAAGGACTGGTCATGAACACAGCTGACAATCACAGGTGATGGTCATGCATCAGTCAGCTTTCCAATGCCTATAACAAAATGGCGGACATAATGACTTCATAAAAAGAAAAAGTCTACTTTGGCTTGGAGTGTTGGAGATTCTAGACCATGACCAACTGGCCACACTGCTTTGGTCCTGTGGCAGGACATCACAGCAAGAGCACACAGCAAAGTGAAAGTGCTCATTTCATGGCCAGGAAGCAAAAGACAGTGAGGAGGAGCTTGGGGTTCGACACTTCCTTCTGACAGGACACCTGAAAGATCTATGCCACAACTTCCTGGGGACCTTTGTTTACATCATAGGCCTTTAGGGGACATTCCAGAACCAAATTATTTCCAGCCATGTTCTTGATAGATGTCACAGCCCTAAGCTGGCATAACCTCACTACAACCCATTTTACAGAGAATGAGGTCCTTGAGTGGATGACTTTCAGAGTAAATTGTCCAATGTCACAGTGGACAGAGTGGAGGCTTTTACAAGAGATGACTGCAAGAAGAAAACTAATTAGGTCAAATTTGGCTACGCTATTTTGGGCATGACTGTGGGACAGGCAGATGAAGATACCCTGTTAGATACAGGGGCTCTAAAATCCAGGAGGGTTACGGTGAGTGTCACTGATGGACAGGGACACACAGCCTAGTCCAACACTACCAGGTGACAGATAATGGGCTGTTTGATTTCAACAGTTCACTTTCCTGGTGTTAATGCAGGCTGCTCCCACCCAGAGAAGCCCATAAAGTTTTAGGATAGAGCACCTGATAGTTAGGTCAACATCCAGCCTTCCTTCTTGCCCCTGAGATAATCTCACCTCTTCCTGACTTCATTCTCCCAGGCAGCTCAGTAATAAGGTCCCTCAATGAGAACTTAGCCCCAAAAGGAGGCACAAGTTTGAGAGGAACATGAAGCACTCAAAGGGCTAAAAGGATCTTTCAAAGGCTGACAAGGAACTGGCAGGCAGGGAAGATCCACCAATGCACTCCAGATAGGTTAAATAAAATCACACGGGAAAAACTCAGGATGTATCAATTGGCAGGATACCAGTGACCTTGGAAAGAACCATTTGAGTCAAAACTGGGAAGGAAAGAAACCCATTAGCATCTGCAGAGAGAACCACCCAGTATAGGTGACTCTTTCAAGAATTTGGTTTGGAAAGAAGTGGGCAGACAAGCAGAAGGAGTCTTCGGTCCCGTCAGAGGCATCTCCTTCAGGTGGATGTTGCAGTGCCCTGGAGGAGGGCTGAGTCCCAAGCAGCTTCAGGAATGGGGCCATGTGGACAGACAACCGTATGTCTTCAAAGTTTAGTCCAGAGTACTGAGACAAAGGACTCAGGCAGCCCCCCGCCCTCCTACCTGGAATGGTCCTCGCTGCAGATTCAAAAAGAGACAGGGGCTGTGTCAGCGTGACAAAATGGAGATTCACCTGAATGAGGGCCAGGTTACTGCTGATGATTTTGTGTTTCTCCTGGGGGTCATCAATTTGTCCAGTGTTGGCCTAGGATGCAAAAAAAGGGACAGAAGGTAAGTCTGGCTGGCCCCAGAGCAGTAAAGCAGAGGCCTCTCAAGAGAGAAAGCAAGAAATACCATTTCACTGACTTCAGAACAAATTAGGCTGCTTGGCTTTCTTGACAGCAACTCTGTATCTTTTGAGGGGGCTGAAGGACAAAGGTAAGGACACAGTCCCCTTGAGAATGGGAGCAGTGTCAAGGACCATCCCTCTATGTGCATGTCTGAGACATACGCAGAATGCGTGTGTTGCCCATGGTTTCAAGGCCATGTCCAACTCTCAAGTTCACACATGGGCTCAGGTTAAGGCTTCTTATTGGGAAAGATACACAGGCAGATATTGGGCCACAGTCCCTGGTTTAGTCAGGGGTTTTCAAGAACAAGATAATACAGGTCACATAATTCATAGTATTATTTTGTATCTGTCACCCAAAAGTTAAATACAATAGAAAAAGTGCAGGAAATCTGTCCATACACTAAGACTCAAGGAATCCAGCTGAGGGCCTGGATCCCATGGCAATGCCCTGCTTGAGTCCAGCTGAAGACCTAGAGTGTATGATAATGTGCCGCCCCCATAAGTGCAACTGAGGCCTAGGGCCTATAACAATGACTCATACAAGTCTACTTCACAGATCTGCACTGGGCAGGCCCAAAGGTCAGCAGTGGAAACTAGAAAGTCTGTGCCAGTATAAGGAAGGATCTGTGCCAGTAGGTTAAGGGTTCTGCATTGGAGCCAGGAAACAAATGCTCAAAGTAACGACCAGGACTCCTCTGAAAAGTACCACAGCCACCCTCAACAACAATGAGGTCCCAAGCTCCTCTGACGATGAGAACAGCCAAGTTCCTGTCAGGAAGCCAGCAAGACAAGCTTCTCCTGGAGACTGAACAGCACACCATCTTCCCCTCCAGAGCCAGGAAGTGATGCTCAAAGTAAGAATCAGAGCTCCCCCAAAGTGAACTACAGCCATTCTCAACAACAAGGTCCCAAGTTCCTTTGACAATGAGAACAGCCAAGTTTGTATCAGGAAAGCTCAGCAAGCTTCTCCAGGAGAGACAATGGCAACAGGAGAGTCAATAGCACCAAAAAACAACACTCTTCCTCTCCAGGTCTCCTTTTTTACGTTGGCAAAAATTCTCTAGTGGGCCACTGACACTCAGCATCACGCTAATTCAGTTTAGCTGGTGTTTAAATTGACCATCAGTTTGCAATCCACCACACTCCCCATTACCTACAATTCCCTTTTCTCCTTTCCAGCTGACCCCACCTGAATGACTTGGCCCTGTACACCCTTTGCAAAATCAAGCCGTTTAAGAAATGCATTGTATGTTTCTTCTCTCATAGTGTAAAAAATGTAATCAGATATTGGGGACCAGGAGTTCACAATGACTAATTCTGCATACTTCCCTAAGGGATAAATGGAGGGTTGGGATTATAGTATCACTCTACTGAGAATTCCCATTAACTCTTGAGATGGGCCATCCTCTCCCACCAAGACTAAACTAAACCCACAAAGATGAAATTGAACACTCCAGAATAAGATCATTTTTAGCACAAAGATCATCTCCACCCACTTGATTCATTCCAGGATTATCCGGTGCCTGCAGTGTCATCAATCTCTGACTCTTCTGCAGACCTGGAATCTTCCTGGGACATCGCTAGTCCCTCCTATCATTGTATACACCCACTGCATTGTACACACTCTATAAATGGAGTATCTGGGTCTTTGCCAGTTCCGAAGCACTGACCTCCCAGCCCCTCATCATGCATTACTAAATTTATCTCTGCTTCTTATTTTTGGCATATCCCTCATACAGGTAGTTGGCAATCTTAGCCCAGGTCCCTGATAATCAGACTTTCTCTCTTAGAAGTAGTAGTTGTCTCCTAACAGCATGGTAAAAGCCATCAAAATAAAAAAATGATTCAATACATACATATTTTTCTAGCTCTTTTTATTTTTGTTTTTCAAGACAAGGTCCTTCTATGTAGTTCAGGATGGACTTGAACTTTCTGTATAGCCAAGGCTGGTCTTGAATTTATGCTAATTTTTCTGCCTCAGTCTGCTGAATACTGGGACTATAGGCATGCACCACCACACTGGACTCTTCCCAGCTCCTTTTTACTTAGTTAATTAAGTTTCTGAATTTGAAGGGGAAAAAATATAAGGATGTGTCTACTACTAACAAATGTGATGATCACTTTTATCCCCTATCTATAAATAAGGGCCCAGGCCCAAAACATGTCACATAATTGTTGCCAGGCCTCAGTACACTGCTTCAGGCAGATGGAAGGCTCTTACCTCAGAGTCCTCTTAGCAATAAGGTGATGAGGTGGAGCAGGAAACTATCTTGTGAGGCCAACAGACTCATTTCTCTTTTATGTGCCACAACTGGACTGTGTATTCACTGCACTTGTTTGCTGTCTTAACTCATATTTGCTATTAACTGGCTTGACCTTGGTCCTGGATACTATCAGACAGTGACTGCAGTCTCCACCTATGAATCTGAGCACACTTGAATTCCTCAAGTTATTCTATTTGTATCAACTGTAAAATGGCTAAAATAAATATTCAGATCTCTGAAAACAGACCTCATGGTAGTCCAGATTTTACTCTGAATGAAAGCTCTCATCAAATTCATCACTGGTACCCATGAGCACATTGCTAAGTAAAGGCTGAACAGGAAAAGGAAGCAAACCAAGAGACGAAGCGAGGACCAAAAGGCTGGGAGCTTGGAGACTTAGATGTGAGGGAGGGCAAATATCAGAAGGTAAAAGGGTAAGAAGCCTGTTTGAAGGAATAATGGCAAAAAATGCCCCAAGGCAGAGGAAAGAGAGCTACGGAAATATAAGATGATGAATGAAATCAAAGAAGGATAAAACCAGAGAATCTCACACTGAGACACAAACAAATTGTTCAAAGTGAAAAACAGAATTTTAAGAGTCTCTGAAGACAACAGATTCATCACATAAAAGACATTCTTAAGATTACCGAAGGATTAGGAGCTGGGGATTTAGCTCAGCAGCATAAGTGCCTGCCTTGCAAGCACACAGTCATGAGTTCGATCCCCGGTACCCCCCGCAAAAAAAAAAAAAAAAAGATTACTGAAGGATTTTCAGCAGAAATTTAAAGGCCAATTTAAAGCACGGGGGGGGGGGGAAGTCAACTAAGAATTCTGCACCTAGCAAAAGTACCCTGCAAAAATAAGAGAAATTAAGACACTTCCCTATAAACTAAAGCTGCAGAATTCAGCATCACTGAAATCTGCCTTATATGGAATGCTAAGAGTCCTTTGAGTTAAATGAAATGAAAGGATGACAGTGGAGAACTTCAAGACAAATAAAAATAGGAAGTTCACCTGGACATGTGGCACATTCTAGAAGGCATAAGCAGAAGGATCAAAATTTCAATACAAGCCTGAGTGAGCCACTCAGTGAGACTCTCAAATTTTAAAAAAGGGTCTGGGGATGAGGTTCACTGCAAGCTCTCTAAATCAGTCCTGCAAAAAAACCAGTATTGCAAAAAAACCAAACCAAAACAAAACAACAAAAAACAAAAAAGGTAAATATATACATTTTAAAAGCTATTATTATAATTTTTGTTCATAATCACATTATATTACATGATTTGAAAGACAAAAGCATAAAATAATTATAAATCTATAAATCCATTTTAACCAGCAACAAGATATAATTTGGGACATCAAGAACAAAGTAGAGGGAGAAAACAGCTATAATAGAGTAATATTTTTTAATGTAATTTAATTTAAATGGGTATCAGTTTAAAATAGACCATTATAAATTTAGGATTTTATATTAATTCCCAGGATAATCACAAAGAAAATGTTTATAGCCTATAAACAAAGAGATATGGAGAAAGAGATAAAAACATGACTAGGAAAAAACCCAACTAATCACAAAGTCAGGCAGTAAGGAAGAAACATAAGACCAAAAAAAGGGCATAAGAACACAGAAAAAAAACAGCAATAAAAATTCTTGTTAGTAACTAATTTATATGTAAATGGGCTAAATTTCCCAATCAAAAGACACAGATTGGCAAAGTGAATTAGAAAATGAAAAACAAGAATCTAATTACAGACTGTCTACAAAAGCCTGAGAAAGTAGACTCCTGAAAACTTAGACAGAAGATCAGTAAGGAAATACAGGATTTGGTTCACATTATAGACCAACTAGACCTAACAGACATAAAGAATATTCTATTCAAAAATAGTAAAGTAAGCATTTGTATCAACTGAATGCAGAATATTTTCCACAACAGATCATATAATAAACCAAAAATTGGTGTTAATCTATTTAATTATTTTGAAAATACTTTTTTTTTTTTTAATGGTTACTGGGGCTTGAATCCAGCCCTGAGCTACCCCCATGATTTTTTTTTTTTTTTTGAGACAGTGTCAATAGGGTCAAATTTGAGATCTTTTGCCTCAGCCTCCCAGAGTCCCAGAATTATAAGCACATGCCACCATGACAGGCTTGATACTTTGTAATCAGCAGAAAATGAAACTAGAAATTAGTAGTACAAGAACAATGGGAAAGATCTTCAAATACATAGAAATTAAAAAACACATTGTTGAGGAACTAATGGGATGAAGAAATCACAAGGAAAAACAGAAAATATCTTGAAACAAATTAAAATGAAAACCAGCATATTATAACTTAATGGGCTGCGATGAAGTTTTAAAAGGGAAATTTATAGTTTTAAACAATTACACTAAAAATAAGAAAAACCTCAATCAACCACATAAATTCACATTAAAAAAAGAACTCACACAAAGTTAGCAGAAAGAAAGCAATAAAAAGAATACAACAGGGAGATATCAGAAGGATAATGTGGGAAAAAAAATCAGTGAAACCAAGAATCAGGATTTACAAATCTTCAGCTAAACAAAGAAAAACAGAGAAGATTCAAAAGACTATAATCAGAAATAAAAATGGAAGCACTGCTACCAACTCCGCAGAAAAAAAAAAGGAATATATGAGACAACCAAGAATAACATGTCAACAAGTCAGATAATTTAACTGAAATGGGTAAATTCTTAGAAACTCACAATCGATGTGTGTTTAGTTCTTCATACTTAAGTATGAAGAAATAGAAAATATGAGCCAATCAATAACTAGTAAGAAATTGAATCAGTAATCATAAACCTCTCAACAAAGAAACCTCAGAACCAGGCAGGCTATACTGGGAAATTCTATTAAATGGTTAAAAAAGAAATAATAGCAACCCTTCACAAACTCTCCCAAAAACTCAAGAGAAAGGAACACCTCCAAATTCACTATTTAAGGCCAGCGTTACTGATACCAAAACCAGACAGATAATGCAAGAAACTATAAAACAAAACTACAGACCCACGTTACTAAAGAACATCAATCCAAAAATCATCAATAAAACACTGACAAACAATATAACAGTATATCAGAAAGACTTCACACCATAACCAATAGGATTTACTCTTGGAATGACTTAGTTCAACATAAGAAAGTCAATGTAAAATGCCACTTTACTAAAATGAATTAAAGAAAATACATGATCATTTCAACTGATGAGGAAAAAGCATCTAACAAAATTATTCCAAGATAATAACACCCAACAAAGTAGGACTAGAAGGAAACTACCTTACCATCATGAAGGTGGAAAACTCCCACAGCTAACATCATATTAAAGGTTGAAGATGGGGACTTTTACTTGAAGGTCAGGAACAGGACAAGTATGTCTGCTTTTACCATTTCAATTCTGGTACTGGAGAACTCAGGACCTCGCACCAGCGAGGTATGCACTTAGGCCGCTAAGCCGAATTCCCACTATGATGCTACCACTTCAATTCTACATCATAGTAGAAGTCTTAGCTAGAATGAGGAGGCAAGAAAAAGAAATGAAAGCTATGCAAGATGGAAGTAGCCATACTGTTTGGAACTGAACTATTACGCTGAAAACCCTTAAGATTACACACGAGTGTGCACCACTGGAATTAACGAACTCAGCAAAGTTGCAGGATACAAAATCAGTTGCATTTCCATTCATTAACAATGAACAATTCAAAAAAGAATTAAAATAATTCCATTTATAATAGCCTCAAAATGAATAAAATACCTAGGAATTAAAGAGGCAAAAGACTTTTACAATTATTTTTACAAAGTACTGCTGGAGAAGTTAAGGACTCAAGCAAATAGAGAGACACACAGCATTCACAGAATGGAAGACCTAATACAGACACTCCTCACTTAAAGACCTGCATGTCTAATGACTATTCAGACTTATGGCCAAGGCATGTTGTGCATACTTATAACCCCTCTTTCTTCCATATGATTCTGTGCATCTTTATAGAGCCTTGATGTCTTTTTTTTGTATAGTACTGCAATTTTTGCTGATTGTACTGTACAGTATAATACTATAGATTTACATTCTGTTATTCATTATAATACTGCATGAAAGAGTTAAGCAAATACAAGCAAACTCATCAAGTTAGAGTCTCCTTTGACTACTTCTTTGTACTGAATATTGTAATATGCATTCCATATACAATTCCTCATTTAGTGACCAATTCATTTAATGACCTGGTAGCAGGGACAGAACTAGATTGTTAAACAATGAGTGTTTATATTTGCTAAGATGTCAATATTTCCCATAACAACCTATGAATATAATACAATAGAAGTAGAAATAGATGAACTGTATGAAAAATTAAAAACTTCCTTACATGGAAGAATACAATAAAGTGAAAAGTTAACTTATGAAATGGGAAAAAATTTTCAAATCATTTTTACGATAATAAATTTTACATTATGTGTATTTTCACAATTAAATTTTTTTAGTGGTCCTGTTAAAAGGGTGAAGCTATAAGCTATAGATTGGAAGAAAAATTTTTCAAACCACATATCTGATAAAGAACTCTCAAAACTTAAGAAATAAAACTCCAACTCAAGCCAGGCCCATGCCTGTAATCCCAGCAATCCGGAAAGCTGAGGCAGGAAGACTGCAACTGAGCGCAGCCTAGGCAACTCAGCAATTTAGTGGGACTCTATCTCAAAATTAAAAATAAAATAAGAGAAACAGGGATCTTGGAATGTGGTTTAGTGTGAAAGCCCTGGATTCAATCTCTAGTACTGCAAATCAAAACAAAAGGAAAAAAAAAGGTCTGGAATGAGAAAATACACAAATGGACACTTCACTAAGTAACATATGTGAATGGCTGGCCAATAAGCACAGAAAGAGATGCTCAACATCACACTCCTCAGGGAAAAGCAAAATAAGACCAAGATCAGATATCACTGTATATTAAAACACATAACATAAAAAATAATAATTATGCCAAATACTGATAAAGATTCAGAAAACATTGGATATCTCATACATCTCTAATGAGAATTTATAAAATTCACTATATATTCCAGGCTGACCTTGAATTCACGGTAAGAGTGACTTTTAAATCATAAATGAGTGTTGAGGGCAAATCTATAGAGTAAAAGCTAAATCAGAAGTAGGCAGGATGCAAGGAAAATAAGACTAGATTTCAAAAGGAAATGAGAACTTTCTGGGGAGAGAGAAATGTTCTGTATCTCCACTCAGATCACAGTTATACACATGTACTTATTTGTTAGAATTTTGTGGGTTTTTATTGCATGAACTTATATCTTCATACAGTTATTTTAAAAATGCTAAAGTACTGAATGGTTTTTGAAGCTTCTCCTGTGATAATGTGTCTGTTCTTCTTAGACAATTATAATGAATTATATTAACAGTCTTTTGCCTTCCACACTTCATATACTTTAAAAGGATTGTAACACCAAGATATGATCATGGTTTAGAAGGTTTAAAATGCAGTTAAACATTACTAAATAGAAATGTAGCCCTTGAAATCTCCATGGAAGAGATTACGATCAAAACGTTTTTCATCCTAAACACAGCCTAAAATAATCATGCACACATGTATATACATATGTATGTGTACATGTATGAGTGCACATATGTGTGGATGTGTGTCTGTATCATGGAACCAGATGCTTAAAATGTTGCCATGATTTATAGGGTTCTCATATGATCTGACCCACTGTGTTGCTTTCCTCTGGCTGTTCTAACATACCTGCTTAAAGCAACCGAAATCCTTCCTCTCATAGTTCCGTTGGTGAGGGGACTGAAATGAGTATTATGGAGCCCTGGAAGCTCAGGGTAGAATCTACTTTCTGGCATTGTGCAGCACACACAGCTGTGTCTCTTGGCTTGTGGCTTCTCCTCCACTAAAGCCAGTGAGTGCCACAGCACCATTCTCTCTGATTCTGCTTCTATTATAACACCTTTTCCTTTTCTGCCCATAATGTTCCTCTGCCTCCCTTTGTAAGGACTCCTGTGATTATATTGGATTCATTTGGATAATTCAAGAGACCCTCTCAGCCCAAGATCCTTAATTTAATCATATTTTTAAAGATCCTTTTCCCATGTAGACTCTTTTTCCCATATAAAGGGATGGGGGCCTGGGTAACCTAGGGGCCACTGTGAAGCTGCCCACACCCTAACTCTCCAGCTTCATACCCAGCGAAACCCCTTCCCCAGCAATCTGCACCTTAGCTACCAGGCTCTCCTAGGCAGCGGAACACAATATGACTCTGCTGGTCACAGTCTTTTTTTTCACACACAGGACATAACATGGGCACCTGAGAAAGGGAGAAACCATTCTGCATAACAAGAGGAAAAAAATTCCAATCCCTGGGGATAACTGGGAAGGGATGAGAAAAAGCAGTAAGGCTAGGAATTGCTCTGACTGCACAGCCCAGAGTACAGTCCCAGTGAAACAGCTTGCTAAGGGAGGTCAGCGATTTGGGCAATTTAGACACTTCTCGTCTTCTCTACAAAATGCTCCCTTAGAACTGCATAGCTCATAGAGGCTCTTGGGAGAGTATCTCAAATACCTGTAAGTAACAAAATAACAAGGAAGTCATGAAATGATCACACGCGGGGGAACTGGGCCCACGGTACAAAAGGGTATTGAAGAGCAGGCAGCATGCAGACTTGGGGTCACAGGGACACAATAAACCAAGCAACACTGGGGTTAAAGGAGAAATGAAGGGTTCCCAGACCTGGTCTCTCATTCACAGTCCTATTTGACCATGGAAAAAACAGGGTGACAGACAGATGCAGGTGGCCAGGAACAGCTCCATGAGGTAACAAACCCTCATCATCTTGAAGGCTCCAGTCCATCTATCTATGAGCTACTGAAGATAGACAGGTGTTGGGACTATGTCATCCCCCACCATATAGGTGGCTTGAAACACCTGCTGTCAACTTACAGCTGTGGAGAGCCGTGATGCCAGTGTCATTTCCAGGTTCCCCTTCAGGCCCACTAGGGGTGGAACCAACGTCAAAAGACCTTTAACCTCCACAAACACGGGCCAGTGCTGGAAGAGAAAGGAGAAGGAGATAAATGTAAACCCAGAATCTTCACAGGTCTGTAAAGGTCTTATTAAATGAATAAGACCAAATAGTATCTCAAATAACTTTAAACACAAAACACCAAGGAAGCCATGAAAGATTTCATACTGTCTACCGAATCAACACTAGTGGTCTCAAGCAAGTCCCTCTGTGTCTCTGTTCTCAGGAGCCTGGAACATTGAGGGTGGTTCCTGACTAGAGGTGCACAGATCTTGTCCAGCATTCAAACATGCTAAAGCAGTTGTTTGAACAGTATGGAAATTTTTTGCACAATACAAAGTTTTATAGAAGTATGAATGTGTCATCAATTTCAGAGTTAAGGGATTTCTCATAAATTAGGAGGCCTGGTAATACCTGGCAAGACCAGCTGGGACAGTAGGATGGCAGTGCCTTTGTCAGGGAATGACACCTCTAAGGCTGCCCCAGGCCCTGCCTCCCTCTGCTCCATGGCACTGAGACAGAGTATAAGTTATCACTCAGGACCAACATGCTGGACTCTGAATTTTTCAAAACAGAAAAATCTGTTTGATAGAAACTTTATGTCTCCATCAAACAGAAAAAAAGAAAAACTAGAAAGAACAAAAGAGATGCAAGTTTAAAGAACACTGGAAAAGAAAAAAGAATCCATTTATAGAGTTGAAAAAACAATACTTACCTGTTTAATACAACCAGATTGCTCTCTGCAATTAACTGTGTGTGTGCGTTTGCACTGAGACTTTGCACTGAGCTCCAACCATACAGTTCTGTTTTGTTTTTTGAGAAAGTGTCTCATTATATAGTCCAGGCTGGCCTGGAACTTGAAGTGATTCTTCTGCCTCAGACTCCTGAGTGCTGGAATTACAGGCATGTGCCACCATGCCCAGCTCATTTTTAAAGATTTTGTGACAGGGTCTGGTTATGTTGCTAAGCTTGAACTTTCTCTTCTCCCATCTTGGCCTCCCAGAATCAAATTTCAATATCCCAACTGAGCTGATTAATTTATTTTGTTCTCCTGATACCTACAAATATCTGTGGCCCCTACACAAGCAGCAACTCTGGTCTTAGAATTCAGGGTCTAAAGACAAATTCCTACTTCCACAGCAAGGACACAGGAGGCGCAGTTTTCGAGTCCCATATCCACTTCCCCTCTAAAGGGAGCAGGAGAGTCATCTCCAAGCAGCACAGGGCCTTACAGCCATGGATTGGGTAGAATAATTTAGTCAGATCCCTTTAAAAACCACTTTCTGCTCTTGGATCAAGGAAGGTACCTCACTTTCGGCTCCTTCCTCAGCTTCTCCCTCTACATTATCTACAAAGCTATGAAGGCACAGCTCTGATAAGAGTCCTGAGCTCTCAAAGCTTCAGAAACAAACAGTGTCTCCAAGAAGGCGGTATAGCCCTTATCAGCACTGTGCATGCCCTCTCTGTCTTCGTGGCAGCATCTGGCCCCAGGCCTATATGCAGCTGCCCTATCAGTCCTGAGCACTCCTGAGCACAGGGCATGGTGACCATCACACAGGTATATGTACCCTGGGCTAGGGCTGGCTAGCCCACCCAGGCCCTCACCTACCTCCTCTGAAAATTAAGAGTATTTGTGAAATAGTCTAGACCAGAGTATTTGTGAAATAGTCTAGACCAGATTAGGGCCATTTATGTGCATACTTCTTGCAGGCTACTATGTCTTCCTCTTGCACCTCATGCATGCTGTCCCCGCCCACACACAAGACTAAGTACCCACCAACATCAAAATCAGAATAAACTTGTTCTCATCTTTACTTCCCCTGCCTGGACTCTCTCCCAGTGCCACCAACTTCTGTATGTGTTCCCATCCTCACTACTCACAACTCCATGCTGTGCTGGCCAGCGTGTGCCATGTCACTGTCCCTAAGGATAGCAGTAATCTTTGGATGTGAACCCCACGGACTCTAGTACGTATTCCTCTGTGGGAAGGCACTGTCCTTTCTCACAACATAGAGGACGCTCCTGCAAAAGGCTAACCTCTGAATCCTTTCCCTCTGGCCTCCTGGTTCTATGTTGGCCTCTCTAATTTTTCCATCTTGGCCTCCAATGTGGGCTCCTTTTCCTCTCTTGATCTTTTAACACTTGCTGTTTTAATGCTTCATCTTCTGTTTTCTTTTCATTCCATACCCTCTCCCTTCCAAGGTGTGAGTTACTTCCATTGCACACTTGGCACACTTATTACCCCAACAGCCACCATCACCTTCTCCACACAGCCACAAATCTAGACTCCCTGTGGTCCCATCCGCCCTGCTGGTGGCCAGTTGCCATAGGAAAGACGTTGTGAAACAATTCTGGCCATGAGACTTAAGAATTTGTGCCTGGTCATGTATCACACAACCATAAAGGGCATTATTCTGTACAAAGTCAACAAACCAACACTGGCTCAACTGTGTCCCCTCCTCAAAATTTGTATGTCAAACCCCTGAGCCCCAGTACCTCAAACATAACTATGTTTTTAGAGATAGACAGTTAAAGAGACAAGTAAGTTATAATGGAGTAGTACAGCTGGGCCCTCATCCAACATGACCAGTGTCCTTATAAGAAGAGATTATATCTCACTGAGGGACAACTATGTCAGAACACATGAAGAAGATAGTATTTTGAAACTCAAAAAACCAACCCTGTAGATAACGTTGAGATACTTTCAGTACCCAGATGCAATAATAATAGTAATAATAACTTCCATTCTGTAAGTAAGTTGGCCTGTGGTACTTTGCTGAAGCAGTCCTAACAGACTAACACAAATGGTAAAGTGGAAAAACGCCAAGTCATTGTTCATCCAGGAAAGTAACAGTTCTGGAGGAGCCCTATCTCCATTGTGCTCTGTAGCAATAAGATGTTTCCTTAGGGCTGGGGATTTAGCTCAGCAGAATAAGTGCCTGCCTGGCAAATGTGAGGTCATGAGTTCAATCCCCCTTGTTCCCAGTTATTTTGATGTGAGTTTTCTATTATTTCCAGCCAGAAACAAATCTACCAACAGATGTCCTGGGCATATGGCAGTGTCCCAATGTCACATGGTTTACTCAAACTTAAGATCTGCAGACTTCAGCTTTTCCCACAGAGGTCCTTCTGGCAGCTCCACCTCCTGCATTCCAGGGTCCTTCTTGCTCTACCAGCCAAGACTTAAATGCTTCATGTCCAATTTGACACTCAAGTTGTGATAATTATAAAATTCCACCATTGCCCTCTACAGTCATACTTTAAAAGACATTTGCTGCAGTTACTGGGAGGCTGAAATCCACCAATACCTTTGGTTCTGGTATTCAGGGGACTCTATAAATTATATCCCCAACCTCCCTGCTCTCTTTGCTGCCCCAAAGTTCATCCTCCAAGCATGTTTGACATTGGTGAGTTTCGTCATACAACTGTGACCAGGTCACTCAGCCATTTATAACCATACATTGCCAATTCCACCCACACACAAGTCCATTCGTGCCCCAGAAACATAATCAAGAATGTCGCAATTTGCATCATACCTCACTAGGACCACAACTACCCCCACAGCACTGGAAGGCAAAGGAGAGATGGAAACAGGGAGGGTATAAAAGAACTGTTGGGGTGCAGCATGCCCAGGACCTAGGCAGGGGTCACATGGGGCATGTCCCCATGACAGTGGTCACCCAACATTCCTCAATCTTCACTAATGCACACTTTCATTTATCCTTATCTTTGCACACACAATCCTTTGCCTGGAATGCTTGCTTCTTCCATGGCACCTTAGAAATTGCTACAGTAGCCTTTAAGAGTCTAACTAAGTCTGTGCTGCTCCCTCTGCATATCTCTGCCCTCCCTGGAGGAAGAAAGAAGTGTTCTCCCCTCCTACTCACTGTGTCCACTCCCTGCCCAGCTCTCCCAACTGACGAACACCCTCCAGGCTACAACAAAGGAGGCACCAAGAAGAGGGCATGTTCCTGAGCTGCAATCCAAGGTCCCTGCCGGGAGGGATTGTGGGTGGGTTAGAGATGGAGGAGCTTAAAAACCAGTCCCACACCAGGAGGTTGTGAAAAAGGTCAAGGAGAGAAGACTTGGGGCAGGAGTATCAGCAGAGTGGTCTTAGGGAAGGGGTAACAACCTCTCATGGTGCCTGCAGCGCTGAGGCCATTGATAAGAGATGGGTATCTAGGTTACAAGCCAAAGAAGTACAAGCTCTGCAACAGTGAGTGGCCCCAGCACCAAGAAGGCCACATGTCCCATTTACTGGGTTGTGCAGGTAGAAGCTGCCAGAGAAGACTCCTAAGTCAACACTCTGGGACCAGGTGGATTGAGTGGTACGGACCATCCCGCTCCAGCTCAAAGGCACACAAAGAGACAGTGGGAAGCCACTATTAGGAGATGCTGCAGATACTGAGGAACATGACACATCATCTGGGATGTCCTTGTGGTTAAATTTACAGACTGAAAAGCAGTACTGGGGCTGAGGATGTAGTTCAGTGCTAACAGTACATACACAGCAAACACAATACCCTGGGTTCCATCCTCAGCAACACACACACACACACTTAAAAATAAATGGGTAAAAAGCACAAGCCCAACACATTCATGTTTATATGTACAAAGAAAATAGTCTGATATGAAACAAAATGCTGACTGCAATTTGCAATTTTTATGGGCACCCTTCCTCCATCACTTACATCTTTTCTTTGTTCTACAATAAAATAACATGCTAATTCTGAATAAATGTTGGAGTACACACAGAGCAAAACCCCTCAGTCATCCAAACATGTTACTGGGACCAAGGATACACACAGAACATGAAGAGCAAAAGTCTGTCTGTCAGCAAACACCACTTCCAGATGGTGAACACCACACTCCTCATTTGCCTAGGCACCTTTGCCAGGCTTGTCCTTCCCCCAGAACCTCATGGGCTTGCCCCAGTTCTGCCTGTGCCCGTCACCCCACTCCACAGGACAAAACACATGCACCCAGCCATTTGTTTCATAAATCTGTAAGACAGCTGCTCCTATGATCCCTGCTTTACAGATGGGGAAATTAAAGCAGAGACTAAATATCCCATGCACTGAGTGTAGACCCTGCCTTAGGACTCTACATTCCCTGCAGAAAGGAGGCTGAGCTCCCAGACCAACCGGAACTATGCTGGCACTCCTTAGGGAAGGTCATCATCAGAATCCTCACTGTTCTGTGACTTGGACGTGAGGTGCCAAGTGAACCCTCCCACCAAAACCCACTGCAAGGACCACTGAGAAGTGAGGCCACCCAGGTAGTCCCTATGTATCCCTGGCCTGCACCACCTGTGGTGCCAGGAGTCCTGATTCTGCCCTCCACCCTATTCCCACTACCTCTCCGATGCCCAGAACGCACTTGGACAATGTTCATTATCAGGCCGGCAGCCATCATGCCCAAGCCAGACAGCAGTATGGGCACCGTGACCTGGCGCGTCGTGGTGAAGACAGTCTCAGGGAAGACCCCATGCAGGGACCGGGTGAGCTCACAGCTGAAGCCTCGCAGCTTCTTGCTCTGAAAGCGAAACTCCAGGTTCAGCTGGGTGACCACCATGATCAGGATGTCATTCACATCCCCTGAAGCAAGTCCGAGCTCGGTGCCTGCTGTCCTCTCTCCTCCTCACCCGCACAGAAAAGAGGCTTCCTAGGAAGTTGCCAGGTGACCTGAGCCTGAAGCAGGTTTTCTGAAGACTCCTCAGCCAAGGGCCAGAGCAAACAAGTAAGGGACAAAGGCCAGTGTGGCTCAGAGACTCATCTGGAGACCGCCAGCTCTTGCTGACTACTCTGTGCAGGTCAGGTGCCCTCACAGTGGCTTCATGTCAGCCAGGAGCTCACTCTGCCAGGAAGGCTCACTGTTCCTCTGTGGTGACCTTGACTGTGTCCAGCAGCCTGGTCACACTGGTCAGGCTGCACAGAGACAGAGCCCACGTGGGCCAGGCCCTGGTGAGTGCTCACGCAACGGTCTCCTGCCTCCTCCACACATGTGATGTTCTGCCCTTGGCTGCAGTTATCTTAGTCAATAAGCCCTGTTCCTTAGGCTTATTGGAGTTTTAATCCTCAAGGTCAAGGACTCTGCAAGCCCCCCAAAAGGAAGCCACCCACATCTGTGGCCACTTTAACCACTGTTCAGGGGGCTGACAGTCACAGGAAGAATTTGTGTGTACAGGAAGAAATGTAGCTCTATTGCCCTTCAAAGGCCTAGAGGACTTGTCCGTGTGATCTTACTTTCTCCAGCTAGAAAGGTCAGACTGCCTGACTAACCACCAGAGAAGGGGATGAGGCTAGGCAGGAAGCTGCCCCAGACTCTCAGGGATTCTACTGCTTGGCACATCCTCTGTGCATCCAAAAGGCATGAGGGACAGAATGCCCAGGCCTAAGAGCTAGATGGAGCATGAACTGAGGTCACAGCCATCAGAGGCAACCTGAAGCTGATGGTAAGACTGATACCTACTCAACCAGGGCTACCCATGGAATCTAGGACTCACTTCTGCTCATGTTCCCAAACTAGCACCCTCTCGGGCATCTTGTCTCATTCTCCTCCCATCAGGGAGTCTGTCCCATGTTCAAATCCAAGCCAACTTCACCTGGAGGTCCAGGCATCATCCAATTCCCCAACCTTATCCTCTCTCTCCCTATGTAACACGGGCAAGCTTTTCCACTAACTGGTCACCCCTAGGCCCCTGATGTCCCTCTCACTGTCTTCAGTCACACTCTTCACATATTCATACTCATTGATCTCACATATTTTTAACCCTCTCTTAGGACCCAAGCTTTCACACTTTCCCCATTGGGAGTTGGCATCTCTGTCCCTCCACCTCCTGCTTCATTTCATGACTATTTGACCAGTGTAGTGGAAGAGTCACTGTGTCAGGCACTTTCTGGATCTTAAGAAACTGACAACTCCAATTCCTCTCTCCTGGGATGGTCACATGGAAAGACTGCATGCAGGTGGTGTGCCTGACAGCTCCAGCTGTAGTCCCAGACAACAGCCAGCAGCAATCTACCACTCTTGTAGGTGACCTGTCCTGGATCGAGACCAGCACCCAGCAAGCTGCCCCTCAGCTGCTATCTCATGGAGACTCATCCAAGTGTCAGGTTCATGATCAAACTGAGTAACAGGCTTTCAACAAGATACCACATTTTATTGTGCTTTGTCACATAGCAATGAATAACTGAGAGCTATGGGAAATGTATCTGCTCATTTCTGGTCATCCCAGATATACCCAACAACTTTCAAAAAGTCTCCCTCTGGCCATGCATTTCCCTGTGCTTCAGACTATCATTCTGAATCCCTGATGGGGAAGGGCAAGTATACCTCAAACACAACCAGTCTTTCACCATCAATTCCTCCAAGTTCACCTCCACCAAGCTTCCTGCCTCAATGAATATTCCATCAAAACACAAGCCTTCTGACCATCCAATACCACCTTAACTCCACGTCCAACCTGTCTGCAAATCTCTCCCATATCTGTTCCTAGCCTATGGACACCATCTCCACCATGATAGCCTCTAATCCATCTCCCACCCAAACCAATGCATGTTCTCCATTGGAAAAACCCATATAGACAGTGTAAAGAGATTAAAACTTGAATATCTACAGCATCTGTCACTTCACAACCTAAGAAAAAGAGATGTAGAGCCCATCACAATTTGGAAAGACACATTCCTCTGATCTGTGTCTGTCTGTCTGTCTCTCTGGCACACAGTCTTGTGCTACATTTTTCTTAGAGCCTCTGCAGCAGGTTCCACAAGCATGACTGCAAGCATGTCTCTCTCTCCTGCTGAGAAGGAGGTCTGGCTGCCTCACTGCAGGCTGCAATCTTTGGAGAAAAGCAAATCACTCCTTGATTTACTCAACACCTTACCTTAGTACTCACAGTATAATCAGCTAGATCCTATCCAAGCATGAGGGTGACAGACATGTTTAGTTTTCCAGGATGGTAGATAATCATGACTATGAAAATGGAATTATGATGATAATCACTCTAAAGGAAACCTACTGAATAATGGGAGCACAGCAAGCTTAACTGCAAGCAAGCACTCAGTAACCCAGGAAAGAAAAAAGGAAGGGAGAGAGGAAGGGAGTAAGGAATGAAAGAGGAAAAAAAGGAGCCAGATTAGGAGGGAAAGAAGGCAGGAGGCGAAAGGAGGGTAGGCAGGCATCCTTTGCAGTTCCCTTTGTGAAGCAAACTGTATTTCTCCAAGCCCCTTCATATTCAACCAATCTCTGGACTCTCAAAATATCCCCAAGCTGTTTACTCACAGGAAATACAGCAGTAGATTTTTACAAAGAAGAAAATGTAGGCCACAAAGAAGTTCTGCCCAAAATTCCAGTGCAAGTTAGCTCTGGAGGAAAGCCTAAGCCCCAACCCCAGCAGGATCTGCCACCCTCCCTGCACCAATGACCCCTGCCAGCCCTGGCTGCAGCCCACTCATTACCTGTGGTTTGGATCAGTTTGTTCAAATATAGGTTGGAAGCAGTTAAGAGGTTGAGAGAAATGATTCCCTCCTTCCTTCATCTTTTTTTCTATGACAGGGTCTCACTATATAAAGTTGAGGCTGGCTCCAAACTCACTATGTAGATCAGGATGGCCTCAAATTCACCACCTTCCTGCCTCAGCTTCCTGCGTGCATGAGCCATGCTTGAGTCACAGGCTGAAATGGTGGGGTGTTTTTTGAGAAAAGTGCTACAGGAGTCAACTGGGTTCAGGGCATCAGCTGGTTTAGGATAGCAGCCCTTGAGGCCTGCCAGTTTCTCTGGCTGCTGAACACTTCCAATGAGATATCCTTTCCCAAGCCTCTCTCCATGAGTCAGAGCCACTCACGGACTGCAGAGGGAGAGAACCAGGCCCCATGGGAGGAGATGCCTGCCCAGATACCAGCTTCTGCAGGCGTGGGGAGAGACTGACCCAAGCCTCTGTGAGTCAGTGCCATTCGCAGACTGTGGAGGGAAAGAACCATGACCCACAGGGAAGAGATCCTCCCCTACCAGAAACCATTATCATTTTCATTGTTTTTTTTGGAGGATTGGGTTTATTCTCTTTTGTTTATGTTAATTCTGATGGCATAAGCAGCTTTTTGAAAATAGCAAGACATGTTATAGAAGCCATTATGTATTTACTACTGGCTTGTTTTGAGGTTCTTTATTGCATTCATTGTTTTGTGTTGTTTCTATTCTATCCTGTTCTGTTCGATTTTTAATACATCTGAGGATGGTATCTGCAGCTATTTTGAAGACAACAAAGGCGTTGTGGTAACTATTGTTGATTAGTGTTATAAGGCTGAAAGCAATTAGGATGATGTGCTGTGTTCTACCATCCAGGGAAACCAGAAGAACTTCAAATGACCTAAACACAAGTTCCTGTCTCCATTCTGCTTCCATGGATAAAGTCCCTACCTAAACAACACTCCTTATCAGGCACTTTGCCTATGTGTCTCTGAATATCAGACCTCAGTTTCTGCTACCCTGCATAACTATTCAAGCAGACCAATCACATCCTCCTGCAGAAACCAGGACTCGCAGCTCTGTTCCTACATAGCCTTGGCTGATGGAGACCATACTAAGGTGGCGCTGAGAAGGCTTTACAATTTATCAACTGGCTTTTTATATTAATTTATGAGTCTGTCCCAGGCCAGCTTGACTTGCTTGTACAGCCAGTGGCTGGTACACAAAAATAGAATAGTCATAGTAGTGGCCTGTGACACTGTGATGTTTCTGAAGGCAAGATACACTGCAGCTGAGGACACTGACTCTCAGTTCCAGTGCAATAACCTTAGAGAGAAAACAGCACTCTCATTAAGCAAACATTTGCTGCTTGGAATGTCTTTGTTCTGCTTTCTTAAGACCCTGCTCACTTTTACACCTCTATTGCCTTAACTATTGCCTGCAATTTTCTGTACACCCCCTAATGTGTTACTCAAAAAATAGTGTTCATTTTGGGAGAAGTCAGGGTTTTAGTCATGAGAACTCTTGACATGCATGGACCCCTGTATACCAGGTTGCTTTTGTCTGTTGTCTTTCACCATTCACTTGTCCAGAGGATTGACAGACTGGACAGCTCTTGATACCTGTCCCCATAACCTGTGGACTCTGCACTATCGAGTTTGGTCTGTGTAGGGTGTGGTGTCCTCCTCCCCAGGCTGAGAGGTAGGACTAAGAAACTGCTGTTGCTCACCTCCAGTGCTGGGTGCTGTTCCATCCCCATAATCCTCCCTCCCAGAAGGGCAAAAGGAAGTGAAATAACAACTTGGCATCATGAACAGATGAGCCAAACATGACCCAAGATACCTGGTCAGCTCTAACGATGTCCTTTTTTGCTAACTGGTTCCTGACAGGGCAAAGGCCTCCTGTGCCCATTGCTGTGGATTTGAACTTGAGCTAGCTCTGTCCATATTTTTTGTCTTTCTTTGGATACTACCATCTCCTCTCACCCTATAGTTTTGCTGCCGCAACAGGAACTATTTTTCCCTGGCTGTATCATAATGTGCAGCCTGTGTCTGGCAGGTGCTCCTAGCTAAACTTACTGATTGACTTACCCCTGGCTAAACTTACTGATTGACTTGACAGATGAGATCCCTTGGATCCTACCTGATTCCCAGTTAAAACACCAAACTCAGCCTAATATCAATTAAAATGGGACCTTCAAGGAGTGAGACTTACTTTCCAAAACTTAAGGAAGAATGATTTTCCAGCTGTTTCTCCTTAAAATAGTCCAATTTGGCCTGTTCCTAAATCAGGAAAGAATGAAAAGGGCCTCACAGTGGATGACCACAACCGTAAAGTAGTTCCATCCATTATGAGGCTCCCCTCCCAAAAGACGTACTGAAATTACTGCCAATCAACAACTGTTAATGTTCTGCTGTTGTAGATATGGTTAATATGTTCTGGTCAGTGCCATTCAACAGTCTCTCAGCCATGGGTAACCTTCACTTGCAAAGGGATGTCATCCCTTTCCAGATTCTCCATGGGGAACTGACTCCTGCTGTCATCAAACACAATTTTTGCAGACAAGTTCCTAACCACACTCACCTTTCTCCAGAAGCACAGGCAGGACATACCTTGACGACAACCTCCTCCAGGGAGGTTCATGAGACCCTTTCATAAATGGTGTACAGATAGCTCATGGAGGATCCCACAAGAAGAGAACAGGTCATCACTCTATTGGCAGTGAAGCCTTGCAAATGAACCTTTCAGGGTTAAACTTCTGAAACTTACTTACTCAACTGGCTACTACTCCAACCCTGACTGGTAAAGCAGGAACAACTGACCTTCTCTGTATCTTCAACACTGATGCATGTCCCACATCCCTGGATCTTTCTTGGGCTCTGGAGGATATATATTCCTCATGGACAAATTTTACTCATGCCCACTTATGCTTTCACTTGCAAAGTGATCCACTTCAAATGGGCCCCTTTCACTGAAGGTTCTAGGATCTCTGCAAAGTAGATTCAGTAGCCACTCCTATTTGTTCCCTTGAAAACCTCTTCTGAGGGGTCAAACCATTCCATATGGCAAAAGCTCTAAATACTTATCAAAAGACACTCAATCTTGTTCATTTGTAAGTAATGCAAATCACATTATAAAGAACACAGTGGGCAGCATCCCTTGACAACAGACACCACTTCCCCTTCTCTACCTCTTATTACTGACATTCTTATGCAACTGACTCCCCCAGAGTGTGGGTCAGAAATGGTGTCCTGTTTCTGATCAACAGAAGCAAAGCAGATAGGATTAGATCACAAAGATAATCTTGCAAGCTGACATTGTTTCTTTTGGAGGGGGCACACTTTGATGAAGCAGCCTCAGGAACTCTGAGAAAATTCCTTTCTGTTGATTATGTTCCAGTGTGTGGTAGTTTGTCACAGCAGCCTGAGAAGACTAATATAGTTGTTAAACTTAAAAATACATCAGAAAAGGAAGGATCAAATAAATTTTGGTATATCTGTACAATGGAATTACGCCATGCCTAAAATCCAGAATTGTATGAGCTACCAAACTGTCTTTTTGAACTTAAGTTGGGTTAAATTTAGTCTCTGTCACTTGTAACTAGAAGAATTTTGCCCAATGTAGGGAAAAATTGTATTTACAGAGACTTTCCCCTTGTCTTTCAGGCTGGACCCAATGTGCAGCTGCCTACGTGTTAGGCTGGCACTGGACAGTAGTCCACCACCCCACTGAGTTCCCTCTTACCTGAAAATGGTTCAAAAGTATGCCAGCCCAGGACAGCCCGAGGCCTGCAAATACAAAGGGCACCAACACCTGAAGGCCAATGGTCAAGGCAGTCTCTCTGCTGGGCTCAGTCTCCAGTGGTTTGGGGGCCACCACCTGGCTCTCAGGGACTTCCAGACATCCATCTTTTGTCGTCTCAAAGGGTCTTTCTGTGCTGAGGAAGGGAGCTGTCCCCAGTTCCTCTGACCTGTTGTGGCCTTCCAGCCTCCTGTGTCGGGTCTCTGTCCCTTTCATTTGCACACAGCTCAGCCCTGGTAGCTCTGACCTGGGAGATACAAAGCAACAAGGTTGGACTACAGAATTTACAACTCCCAGCATGCACCATCTCCCTGTGACCCCTTATGCCTCCTGCAAAGGCAGAAGCTAGCGCCATCTCAACCAATCCACAGTCCCTTACTGGAAGCCTCCCCATATGGCCTCCTGTATGCTACAGAAGTTTGTTATATCATATACTCATGTGAGAAAGAAAAACACAACCTGTGCAAGAGAACACTAATATGGCTGAGTGGGCGTCTGCAAAAATGGAGAATGGAAGCTGGATGCAACGATGCACAACTGTAATCTCTGCCACTAGGAGACTGAGGCAAGGTAATTAAATGTTTGCACTCAGCCTGGGCAAAACCAGGCTGCAAGGTATAGCTCACTGTTACAGCACTTGCCTAACCTGCTCACTCAATCCGAGTGCTACAATATATAGATAGGTAGAAAGATTGATAGCATTACCTCTTTCAGAACTCTGGGAATTAATCAAAGGTTTAAAGGTTTACAGCAACCCAAGGAATAGTTACTCAAAAATTTCTGAATCTCAGGAAGAATTGCAACATTATAATGTCTGTAACACTGGTGACAGTCTAACTGCCCTCAGCCGTACTACCCATGGCTTTGAAAAGTTAACAACCCACAATTAGGGTGAGAGCCAGCCACATGGAGGTCTTGGGATAGAGTTAGAGCTCTTTCCTATTCCTAAAGAAACATCTTTACTAACTGCAGACAGAAATCCCTGAAAACTGCACCTGACTTGAAGATCCCTTAGTACAAAAGTCTGTGTCCTGGGAGACACAATCAAAGGCACTGCCTGGCTTCCACAGTGGGCAAAAACTAGGTAAACAACTGATTAATGAAAAGGCTCAACAGGAAAAGCTGAGGAAAGACATTTCTTCCACAGGTTTAAAGAATGCTCAACAAGCCTGGGAATCTAGAAGGCCTCAGTGTACAAGGTTCATGTCCAGAGGTGGGCACTTGCTCAGGGAGTATCTGAGAAGGTTCTAAGCTCTCATTCTCTGGAGACTTTGCACAAGCAGGAGATGAGGAAGAACTCAGCATGGGGCCTGATTCTAAGTGTGTTAATTTGCAGCAGCGAGGAGCTGAAGATCATCAGTGCCAACTCCCATCCTCATATTTCTGTGTGGTGGGAGGCAGGGACAGTCCCCAACCACCCATCCAGGCAGCATGGAGTGCCTGAGCCCAGGAAGGGTCAGCGTGGCACACAGAGGTAACAATGAAAACCAACGTTAGAAGCACTTCTTACCATGGGACTCCACCTTCCTACTGGGCTCAGGTAACTCACAACTTAGGGCTGAGAGAAGCTGCCCTGCTCTCACCATGCCCACTACACAGACTCTACCCTACCCACCTCTGCAAACAAGAGCCGCATGGCAGTCAGTCATTCCTCCTGTGGGAGCGCTGCTCCACCTCCTCAACGTTTTTTTCATTCTCAAGCCTCCAGCCTAATTACTTTTCAAAACTTTGCGTCACAATCACCCCAGCGATCCTGGCAAACTGTGTCAGTTCCACACTGGAGGCCAGCTGTGGAGGTGGGAGATAATGGAGAGACAGGAGAAGAGGATCCCCCCCACAGTTAGCAGGAGGACCCAGGACCACCCAGAGCTGTCAACAGCCTTCCTGCACTGACGGCTGCTTATCTATGGGGCTGCCTGAACCCTTGGGGAGAAAGGCACTTAGCAGGTGGGGCTGGAATATCTGGGTCACTGCAGAAGCAAATGTCTTCAGGAAATATTAGTCACAGCTAGTGATAGACATTATGTGTGGTGTTCCTTCATTTCTTTCAAACCTCACAAGATACCAGGAAATTATATTATTTCTATCCCTTTATGCAGAAGCAGCAGAGGTTACAGAGGACCAGGAAAGTGACTCCTCTCCTGTCCCACTTTTCCTACTCCCTTGGTTTCTGCCATCCACATGTGGGGATCATTTCACAAGAGCTGGAGTGAGCTGGAGGATTTGCCTCTAAACCCAGGCCTTGACCTCGAGTGTCCTTCTCCCCTTCAGGGAAAAACTATACAAAGACTCTCCCCCCGTGTGTTTTTGCCACCCTTCTGTGTTCAAGTGTCCAGGCAGTCTCTGGTCTCTCCTCCCAACACAAACTGCTCTCGATCAGGCCAGTAGTCACCTAGTCAACAGCTGTCACTCACTTGCCACATCTAATGACACCCCCAAAACTTGATGCACCTGACTTCCCAGCCAAATACAAGACTTCCCCAATTGTCACTGCAGGAGCTCTCCCCACTCTGCACTTGTACCTGACTTTAGCCCCTGCTTCTTCTCACCCACTTGTAAAAGTCAAGACTGCTTACATGGCTGCAGGGCCTTAAGAACAAGCACTGTGACTCCACTTCTGAAATCAGGCCCACTTGAGTCACCCCAGCTTGTAAACCTACTGGAACTGTCCTGCTAAGGCCCATAAAACATTCTGCCTACACTTGGCACCACAATGCATGCCTATAATTCCAGAAGTGAGAGAGGCTGAGTCAGGAGGATTGTAACATGAAGTCCCATCCAGCAACTCGCAAGACTCTGTGCAAAATTTCAAGTAAAAAAGGCCAGGGATGTAGCTCAATGGTAGAGAGTCTTGGATTTAATACCCAGTACTGGAAAAAAAAAAAATCCACCTTCCTTCCCTAAATGACAATGCTTTTTTGGTGCCACCTTCTGCCAGCATTTCAGTATAATGATTACAGGAACAGTGCTCTGGTTGACTTTCTTACACAAGTGGTCTTGAGATCCTTTCCTCTGGATTAGAGTGGCCAGCCTGTCAGACTTAACTACTGCTTAGCATGTATAATGCTAAACTGTGATTTGCCATGTATCTGAAATTCACATTCCCTGGGTATCCCGTGTCTCGCCCAGAGGCCCTCCTGTGCTTGTAGGTACTACTTCACTTTCCTACCTCACTGGCAGCTCCTGCTCCAGCTTTTCTTGGCACTACTTCCCTCTTATGCACCAACACTGGCACTCTAGTCTGTACTCTTCTCTCTCCTGACCATAGCCTATTCCTTGATTGCATCTGTCCTGTGGCCTTAAGTGACAAGTGTATGCTATCAGCTCCCAGATTTATACCTCCAGCTGGGACCTCATCCGAGATGTAGATTTGGAGGGCCAACTTCCTACTCAGGTGCTAAGGTGCATCTGAAACACCCCAAGTCAAACAGAGAGGCTCCCACTCAGAACTGGAAATTGAACCCAGGACCTTCACACTAAGCTATACTTCCACCTAAACCACTTTTAGATGGGATCTCATGAAGTTGTTAAGCTGCCCAGGCTAGACCCAAAATATTTGATCCTCTTGCCTCAGTCTCCCAGAAACTCTAGATCTTCCTAGTTATGTCTCTCCCAGCCTCTTACTCCCCATAAAAGGCATCAGCATCCACCCAGCCAGCAAACACTGGACAAAGGGCTGTAGAGAGAGGCACAAGACACCAAGATAAAATCCTTTGAGATTTATAAATTAATGAATTTATTTTGACAGTACTAGGGATTGAACTCAGGGCTTTTTCACTGAGCTACACACCCAGTCCTTATTATTATTTTTCACTTTAACAGAGAATCTCACTAAGTTTCTAAATTGCCCAGGCTAAACTCAAACTTATGATCTTCCTGCCTTAGCCTCCCAGAGTACTAGGATTACAGGTATACGCCACCACGCCTACTTCCTATTTTATACACATTTACATTGTTTACACTTTCTTCCAATGACTGTATGCTCTCTTTTTATCTTTTAAATAATTTACATTAAATAATTTACATTTATAAACAAAAATAGTTGTGATCTACTATCATGTCTGCATACTGAGAATTCCTGATTTGTCATTCACTCAACAAACTGTATTCCATTTCTTTCTTTCATGCTATACACACTCTAGGTACTAAGAATTCAGGGAAAAGTCAGACAAAAAAGGTCCTGCCCTCAGAATTTTACATTTCAGAGGCAGTAACAGAAATAAGTAAACAAATAATTGGACAAGAAATAAGTAAACAAATACATGCACAAGATAATACAAGTATGAAGAAAATTAACTACTTTGCGAAAGGTGGAAGGGATGGTTTGAATACATGATTAAAGAAAGCCCTAAAAGGGCCGGGGATTTAGCTCAGTGGCATAAGTGCCTGCCTTGCAAGTGTGCAGTCATGAGTTTGATCCCCAGTAAGAAAGCCAGCCCTAAAATAGAGGGTGACAATTTCACTGACCCCTTCACTGATAAAAATGATGCCAATTGTGGACAGGTCTAGAGAAAAAACCCTCCAGGCAGAGAGAACAGCAAGTACCAAGGTCTGGGCAAGGGGTCAGTGGAGAGTGGTAGGGTGATGCTTGCTTCCCAGGAAGGACAGGCAGAGGCTTAGGTGTCAAGACGTGGAAAGAGAAAGAAATGGCAGGACAGGAAGCGAGGCCAATCACATAGGGCCTCATAGGCCAAACAAGGGGTGTGTTTCCTATAAGGTGCAGCTAAAGCATGAGAGGCTACAAGCATCTGGAGCTAAAGATGTGTCCCAGAAACCCACAAAACACTGTTGAATGGTGGATCTCTGTTGTTTTATAATGTTCTGTGAGGTGCTAAAAGTTAACTGCTAAGTTCTAGCTGTGTGATTTCTGAGTAGTCCAACCAGATCTTCTCTAGGGTGGACAGAGGTGACAGCAGGGATTGCCAGTGTGGGAAGAAAGGTTAGTTACCCATGACACACCATGTGCTCAAATGACAGGTGGGTATATCAAATGGCTAAAAATCAATGTGAACCCTAACCTCAAAAAAAAAACAAAAAACAATATATTTTCCAGCCCTGACATGGACACTTCTAAAAATAGTACAAAGCACAGGCCTTTTTCTGACCGTGGTAGATGCCCCCTTATGCCTAGGGGACCCAGATATTTGTCTATAATACTACTTGGAACCAGAATTCCCAGGCAGTAATGAATCCACTAATTTGAAGCAAGAAAAAAAATTAAGATGCTTCTGGAGCATGTTTTTATTGCCAGAAAATAAGATGCTTCAAGGGTAACAGAGAAGCAGCTAAAAAGACAAAGGATTTGTCTTTTTAAATGGATCACCACCAACCAACAGTGACAACTTCAACATCAAATAATAAATACAAAATGTAATTATTACAAGCTAAGTTTGCAAAGGGTTATGAGTTCATTAGACTATCAAAAGAAAAACAGTTGAGCTGGTGTAGCTCAGCAGTACCAATCTTGCCTAGAATTCATAAAAATCTAGTTTCCATGCCTACCACCACAAAAAAAGGAGAGGGAAAGACAAGTTAAAAATAACTCTTCAAAGCCTTTTGGAACACCCATACCAATAGAATATAATAAAGTGTTCTCTCTTCAAATTCTTGTTCCTTAATTTTTCAAGGTAGCATATATGAATTTCATTGTAAAAATTCAAAAAAATTGAAAAAGTTTTAAGTTTTACCGTAAATGGGTTAACACAGAACATAAAAAAAAGTCAATAAAAAAAGCTTTAACTAAAAAAGCCCACAAAATCAATAAAGAAAAAAATATAGCCAATTACCGAAATCTTTCTTTATTGATTTTAGTAAGATGGATAGGACTCCATTGCCAGGGACAGTATTTTGTTGATTGTGTTATATTTATGTCATTTCACAAGGAGATAAGTCAGTGGCTGCAAAGCAGGAGCAAGTAGTTGAGTCAAAAACAATGTTGGAAAAGTAGAAACCAGGCCAGCAGAACAGGAAAACTCAACCAGCCCTGACAATCATAGGACAACCAGGCAGAAGGAAGTGTCAGCAGCTGATGAGCACACACGGTCAGACAAGATAACCAATTAAAAGGGGCACCCCCTCAAAAAAAAAGAGAGAGAGAAAGAGAGAGAGCGCGCCCCAACTGTTTTCTAAGAACTAGGTAATTCATGAAGCATGAACCATGCAGACTCACTGCCTTATGCTCAAGTGCATAAAACCTCTGAATTCAGATGGGTGTGACTGTACATGCCTACAGTCCCAGCCACTACAGCAAGAGGGTCATCTGAGCACAGGAATTCAGAGGTTAGCAAGAACTGTCTCAAAAAAATTTTTTTTCAAAAATAAAACTTAAAAAAAGAAACAACCCTCTGGATGGCCCCATTAAATGTACTGTGATTCAGATAAGACACAAATAAGTTTCTAAATATACTAAAGAATTAGGTTAGGACAAGGAGATGGTTGTCGCCAGCCACAGTGGAAGACTTTCTCACTACCAACAGATTCCAAGCTGCAACAAAAACAACCGAATTTTAAATCCAAAAGTCTCATGGTATATCAGCCAAAACTTAGGATCAGCATGAAAACACACAGGTTGGAGTTTACCCTGAATGACACAGCCCTCAAATAAAATGTTAAAATGTTGTCTGTGCAGTAAGTATGTTACTACACTGAATCCAGTGCCACACAGTTGGAGAGAAGGGCTCTGTCCAGGAACCCAGCCCACCAAGTCCTATGAACAGGCCCCCTCTGTTGGCAGGACCGGGCTAGGACATCCTGAGCCCACAAGAAGTGTGCAATGAGAAAGGGTTTTGATCCTAAAGCAGGAATTCTAAACTTAAAACCTCTAAAGTCTAGGGTAGGGAAAAAAATAAAATAAAATACATTAAAAACAATGACCACAAGAGATCAGAGTCAAGGGAGTTTGCAAGTGCATCAAAGTTTAATTACCCTATGGGATAAAGCCTTGCAACAAAATTTGAAAGCAAGCAAATCTATGAGAAAATTTGGAACCAACAGATGAGATACAGGATGAGGATATAAAACAAAACAAAACCTACAAACAAACAAACAAACACCTACAAATCTGTAGGAAACAGAAAAATCACTGGAGGAACAATACAAGGAAGAAACCAAGCTTAGCAAGAGAAATACACATGAGCTAGGACTAGGGACCTGCAAATTACAATCACTGTAAATACCTCTTCTCTCTTCAGGAGGGCCCCAAGAAAGGGACAGACAGCCTGGGGTGAGGCTTCTGCCTACAGCAACTTGACAGTGACTATTCAGGCCTAATCATCTCAACCCATATGCATTGATTCAAGTGCCCAAAGACTGACCTGATTAAGGAAACCCCTGGACACACGAAAAATCACCTGAGTTCTGGCCAGGCCCATGGTCAACATCTCATTCTCACCTACTCTGTGCCCCTTGCTCAATAAGGGATGCAGTAGCTGCCCCACCACTTTATGGGAAATTGTGGAGTGGTCTGTAGAGAGAATGTATTCAAATGTTACTTGCTTTTGCAGTAGTACTGGGGATTGAACCCAGGGCCTTTGCACTGAGCTACATCTCCAGCCCTTTTTAATTTTTTTTTTTTAATGAAACAAGAAACAAGATTCCATTAAGTTACTCAGGGTAGGCTTGAAATTATGATCCTCCTGCCAAAGCCATCCCTGATGCTGGGATTACAGGCGTGTGCCACCACATCCAACAAAGGGATGACTGCCTTAGTGGGAACATACTAGAGCTTGACCTAGGAGTTAGAATACCAGTGCCTGCTCTTCAAATGTGTGACCCTGGAGAAGTTATGCCTCTACTGTCTCATCTGCCGATGGGGTTAGTATGACCTATTGTAGAGGACTGTGACAATTCAATGGAGTACAGATGTCCTACCTTATTGGATTTCACTTTCTAAGGTTTAGATTACCTTCAATCAACTGCACCCAAAAATATCAGATGACAAATTCCAAAAGTAACAGACATTTTAAGTTCTGAGCAACGTGATAAAATCATTCACCATCCAGCATCTCAACAATTATCATGATATGGCAGTATTTTCAAGTTACCCTTCTTTTACTTACCATCCCAAAAGAGTAGTGATACTCACAATTTAATTACAGCACATTGTTAAAACTGTTCTATTTTATTAGTTGTTGTCAATCTCTTGTGCCTAGTTTATAAATTAAACTTTATCACAGGTGTGCATGCATAGGAAACAATACATATTGGGCTAAGTACTAGCCATGGCTTTAGGCATTCATTGGGGTACTTGGATCGTGTCACTCTCAAATAAGGCAGAACGCTGGTATTTTCATCACTGGCAACCTGGCTTGTCCTAACCTCCAGTTCAGACTCCTTGATGCTCTAGTGCTTTACACATCAATGGATCTTGACGCCAGCGTCAGAATAACATTGAGGCCGGATATAGACAAACATGGCACGACTCGAAGGGTTTACAAAGTTTGGGGCAGACTGAAAAATCTGCATTTTTATATGAGGTCAAGGGAAGCAGTCTGAGGAACACAGGTTTAAAATATTAATTAATAGGGTGGGATTCTAAAGACATACCCTCGCAGGCTCTCCAGTATCACTGCACGCGAGAGGGACTGAAGGGCAGTATGCCGATCGATCGTGTCGTGGGGACTAGCAGGGATCTCAGTTACCGCAACGAATATTTCCGGGGTGCTGAAGAGCTACGGGAGGCTGCAGAGGAGGCAACGCATATCTCTGTAATTCAGGCCTGAATGCTCCGGCTTTGAAAATGGCTAAAGGAAGAGGATGGAGACAGGCAATTAAATCCCGACACCTGGGTGTGAGAAGCCAGCCTGACGGGTCCTTAGGAAGCAGAACCCCGGGCGCACACCCGCCTGGCCCTGGTCTCCGCCAGGAAACCACCTCGGATCCGCAGGTGTGCGGCCCCCGCCCCGACTCCCCGACCCCTGCGGTTTACTCCATTTCCTGTTCACCTCCCGCCCGCGCCCCGCTCCGGCGCGCCTCGCCCGCCCCGAAAGCGCTCTGGGTCCCCAATCCGGCGCCGGCGGGACCCCCGCCTTTGGGGCACCCCCCGCCTTTGGGGCACCCCGCTCCCGGAGCTTCTTAGGGTGCGCGCACCCCAGCCCCCACCCCGTTTCCTCTCCGCGCTACCCAGGGCACCCAGTCCGGCTGAGGGCCGCGCTTACCCGGTGCTCCTTCGGGAGGGCGTCAATGAAACAGCAGCTACAGAGCGCCCCGCCGCGGGAAGGAAGCGGGAAGGTCCGGGCCGCCAGCCCCAGCCCCGCCCTGGCCGCGCGCCGCCCCTCCACGGGGCCTCAGGACGCGGAGCTCGGGGGCGGCACCCGTCTGAACCGTGGGGGCGGGGCCGCGGGCGGGGCGGGGTCGCAGCAACCAGCCACGCCCCTGTGCCAGCTTTCTGAAAGGTCCGTGGAATGCTGCTCCCCCTTTTTGAAATCTGAGTCCTTTACTCCAGACATAGCCTTGCTTTTTCCAGGAATAATTTTAAATATTCTAAGCAGAAATATTTTCCTTTACATACTTGGGTACATTAACCATGAGGTATGTTTTTTAAACATGCTGTAATGCTATCATCACACCTAAGAAAACAATTCCCAGTCCTCTTCAGTTTTCCCAGTTTGACTCAAAGGTCGTTTCAGAAGACCTAGGAAAACATTCCATTCCATTATTTCAACAAAAGACAACTGGGCATGTCAAAGGCAAATATTCTCCAGGTTAGGGCGCACGTACATGCGGTACATGCGCTTGCCTAATTCTGTGTATCTGAGTGTACAGCCTTTTTGATCTGCACCTAGTGTCCATACTGCCTACACACCTTCCACAGGCCCTCTCTGGCTACCTTTCAGCTCTTCCCTCCCCATGGAACCAGGGGTCATGCCCAGTGAAAGCCAATAGCCTTGCCTTAGACTTTGCGCCCCATGTTCCAGCCAGCTGTCCAAGGCCTCGGATTTCCCAATGGCTCCAAACTCCATTTCTAGGATATGTGCCAGATCAACAGTTTCAATCACTAACAGTCTGGGTGAAGCTAGCTGTCTACAGGGCTTCATAGAGCTCCCAGCTGTTCGAGAATTCTGCATTTAAACATGGTCTGCCAGATTGCTATGAAGGCACTTTTGTCAAAGCCAGAGAATTGAGCAACTTTAACAGTTTGTTAGTTTTATTTATAATTCTTACATGTTTAAGCATATGGTTTGTGAGGCAGCCTGTCTAGTTTCAGTAGAGTTATGGGTACAGGAAAATCTCAATTTCTTCTTAACTCTAATGCAAGAAAAATAAACTGGAAGAAATGCAATGATAAATGGCAACTAACAGTTGACACTAGTAGGAGACAAATGACACCACAAAAGAGGACAACTGACTGAACTAAGCCGCAAAGAGTGGGTGCCACACCGAGGCAGGGGCTAAGTTCTTGAGACCTTGGTAAGTTGACAGGCAGTTTGTACCAGCTCCTGCAAACTAGCCTGGGCCCTACTCTGCCTCTCATTCACAGGCCACACCAAGTGTCAAAGCCCTAACTCTCAATGCAAGAGATAAGAGAACTCACTCTGTGTGTGCCCAGAGGAACACACAGCAAGAAAATGAATGTCTGCAAGACAGGAAGGGAAGCCTTAACAGAAACAATCATGTTGGCACCTTGATCTTGGACTCTGTATTAGTCAGCTTTCTACTGTTGTAATAAAATATCTGAGATAACCAGTTATAAAGATAAAAGGTTAATTCTGGCTCACAGTTTTGGAGGTTTCAATCCATGGTTGGTTGATTCATTCTCTTTGACCCCATAGTAAAGCAGCAGTCACGATAAGAGCATATAGTAAAGCAAAACAATCCACTTCATGGCTGGGCCACAAAAAAGAGACTATCCCTTAAAAGTGACCAAAAGTCCTCCCACCTAAGTCCATCCCTTAAAAGTTCCACTATCTCCCAAAAGCTCCAAGCTGGAGATAAGACATTTAACTCATGGGCTTTGGCAAGGATATTTCAGATCCAAACTATGGCAGACTTCCAGCCTCCTGAATTGCAAAAAGGTAAGTGTTTATGTCTAAGCCACCAGCTCTTTAGTATTTTGTTATGGAAGCTTCGGGGATTCGTATTTTCATCATGACTAAGTTTTCAAGTTTCTTACCCATAGAGTGGTTATAATCTCAGTGCTTATGTCATATGGAGCAATCCATGCAGAGTCTCTGCACAGTGCCTCATACACAACAAGTGTTTCATACATGCTTGCAGCAAACTATTGATGGAGAGATAATTCCAGGCACCTGAGTAAACCTCAGGGAAATGAGGGAGAGGGAAAGGAAGGGCCAGTCAGATAGATTGATGTGGGCATCCAGGCAGGCCTGACCCAGCCCACACCTTTCTTCACATCTGTCCCAGTTCTCTGCCTATACAGTGTCCACCTTGTGTTTTTGGCCTAACCTCATCTTCTTCAAATGACCTTCGATTTGGTGGCAGCAGTCCTACCTCAGTGCTGCCTGAACCTAACCTCCTTTCCTTCTGTCCCTCTACTTCCAGGAGCCTCCTGGACAAAGACCAAGTCCTGCCTTCACCTCACATGACATGGGTGTGATGGCTGCTGAAGGAGTGATAGAGTATGGCCTGACCCACAAGACTGACCACACAAGAGACTTTGAAGTTTAGGCCCCTCAGCTTCTTTACATAACAAATGCTCCAGCCCCTGAGCTGCCACCCAGCTTTCCCTTCAGAGGCAACAGGTCCTGGTGAGGTGACTTTCTTCACAGCTGCGTCACTTCCTTCAAGATGGATCAGAACCATCATCCCCAGGAAATAAAAACACTCTCTTGTGGACCTCTTTTCTCTCACTCTCCTAGCACGCTTGCTAGGTACTATGCAAGAATCTATCATTTTCTGCTGTCTCACTTTCCATAGTGAACTCCAGTCCAGAAAAGACTAACTGGAAAATTCCAGAAATAATTTGTAAGTTTTAAACAACTATATTATAGAATGTTATATTTTTCTATTTTATTATTAACTACTGTTGTTAATTTTTTACTGTGGCTAATTTATAAATTAAATTTTTCCATAGGTGTGTATAAAAAAAGCATTTTCTCTGTGGTTCTGTATTATCTGAGGTTTCAGGCATTCACGGGCATTCTTGAAACAAGGGGGAACTACTATAGTAAGTTAGATGTTACTGCTTTTAAGGCTATGAATTCCCCAAGGCAAGAGACTTTCATTCATCCTCGGATTCCCTACATGTCACAAGATACTGTTATGGTTTAGATCCAAAACGTTTCCCATTTCATGTTTGGAGGTGGGGCCCTGGTTGGAAGGGGAGTTCACTGGGCACATGACATGGAAAGATATGTTCTCTTTTTTCATGCTTAATTTACTTTTTATAGATTGTATTTTATTAGTACATTTTTAGTACCTGATATTTACGTTCATTTTAAGGAGTGGATGATATATATACTTAACATGATTCCTTTATTTCCCTTCTCTGCCCTACTCATATCCCTCCTGCCTTCTCTGGATGCCCTTTCCCTATTTCCATGATTATTGTTATTATTTTTGTTCATGTTTGCAATATTTGCAATATTGATTACATTCACTGTGGATAGATGATACATGTACCTGACACATTTTAAATATTTTTATGTTCCTTTCCCCTTTCTCCCTTTCCCTACTCTTGGTCTTTTGATCTCCTTCCCCTTTGTAAAAGATCTATCTTTCTGTTTCCTTTAATCAATATTTTAGTTTGCTTTTTGTTTGCATATGGATAACTCAAATGAGAAAAACTATACAATGTTTATGCTTGTGTGTCTGATTTATTAACATAATTTATGTTTTCAAGGTGTATCCATTTTCCTACAAATATACTTTCTTTATAGCTTAGTACTATTCCACTGTGTATAAATACCACATTTTATTTAGTCATTTATCTGTTGATGGATATATTAGCTATTTCCAAGATTTAGCTATTATGAACTGTGCTACTATAAACACTGGGATACATGTATCACTATAATGTAATATCTTCAGCTCTTTTGGGAAGGGAAATATCTGAGTCAAATGGAATTTTTATTTTTAGCTTTTTGAGAAATCTCCACACTGATTTCCACAATGATTATACTAGTTTACATTCCCATCAACAATGTAGAAGTTATTTTTTCCACAAAAACCCATGCCAACAACTTGTTATTATTTGGTTTCTTGATAATAACCATTCCTTCTGGCATAATGACCAAAGTTGTACATTGTTTTCATATATTTATTGGCCATTTGCACTTCTTCTGAGAAGTGTTTATTTGTTTCAGTTGCTCATCTTTTGATTGGGTCTTTTATTTTGAGGATTATAATTTTTGAGTTCTTTATAGTTCCTAAATATTAGTTTTCTATATGATGAATAGCTGGCACAATTTTTCCCATTCTGTAGGTTGTTGCTTCACTCCACAGATTGTTTCATTGCTGAGCAAAAGTTTCAAAATTTTACAGAATTTCATTTGTCGATTCTTTCTGTTGTTTCTTGTGCAAGTGGAGTTCTGTTCAGAAGGTCCTTGCCTATACCTATGACTTCAAGAGTTTTACCTGTTTTATCATCCAGTAGGTTCAGTGTTTCTGTTTTAATATTCAGTTTAGATATTGGCCCAGTTTCAGTCTTCTGCATATGGATAGCAAGTTTTTCCAGCATCATTTGCTAAATAGAGTACCTTCCATGAACATATGTTTTTGGTCCTTTTACCGAAGATAAAATAGCTAAATGAATCTGGGGTTGTTTCTGCACCCTTTATTTTGTTCCATTGGTTCATATTTCTATTTTTGTGTAAATGTCATGCTGTTTTTATTACTGTGGCTTTGTAGTATAACTTGAATTCAATTATTGTGATGTCTCCTGCTTCAAGCTGCTTGCCTAGGATTACTTTTGCTATTTTGAGTCTCTTCTAGATCCACATGAATTTTAGGATTTTTTTTTCTATTTAGGATTGTTTTCTTCTGTGAAGAATGCTGTTGGTATTTTGATTGGGATTGAATCTATGCATCATTTTCAGGAGGATGGCCATTCTGACAATATTGTCTGTCCAGGAAAAGGGGATATCTTTCCATTTTCTGATGTTCTCTTCAATATTGTTTTTCAGAATACAGCATATATATTGTCCTACATTGTTGTCAGCAGTCTGCAATGTGGAAGTAGAAGGGAAGCAAAGATATAAAAGGCTGGGGGAAGAGGAGTATTAAGTCAATAGAAGAAATAGATAGGATGAATAATATTTAGTAAAATAATTAGATGGCCAGGTTCTGTTGTGTTTACAATAGTTAGAATGAAGGGTTAGTGATAAGAGTTTTAAGAAGATATTTGTAGGTACAGGGGCAGGATGTATGTGGAGGAACGTGTAATTTGGGATTTAGAAAAGTTGTGAGGTTGTAAAGACCTGTTCATATATTTGTGCGCCTGTAAGGTAGACAGGGGGCAAGGGAAGACAAGATGTTAGGTAAGAAAGAGAAGAGCATACAAAGAAACAAACAAGCAGAGCAGAGAGAACCCAAAGTTAACATGAGAGAAGATGAGAATGACTGAGAGAGCAGAATATAAGGGGAAAAAACTTCAAAAGAAATTTAAAAGTGAAAGAAACAATAAAAAAGTAAGAAAATAGTATTGTCACAACAGCTAGTTTCAAAGAAGACGAATAGGAAGAAGAAGAGGGAGAGAAAAGAGTGAGGAAGGGAAGAAAGAAAGAAGGGGGAAGAGAGAGTGTAAGTAAATCAAAGCAAATAAAGGGGAAAAAAACTACAGTGACAAAAAAAAAAATCAGACAGGTACCCAGATAAAACACTTGAACAAGAGAATATACTTGCAATTTCCATGTGACTGCTATGCCATAAAGCCTGCGTATAACTGCAGGCAGCCTCATCAGTTTCCTGTCTTTCCCGTTGCACTGCTAAACTGAGCAGGTCTCAAGAATACTTCCATCAGCCAGCAGGCAGAATCTGACACATTACTGTGACTTGGCTTACAGACTCCATACCCAGAACTCCTCTCTCTGACCAGAGCTAGCGGTAAGTGCCATCCAAAGTCAGCACTGGAGAGGATTCTACAGATATTCAACATTCTCCACTCTTTGAAGGTGGATGCTGAGGCAAATGGGTCTATATGCAGAGTCAAGTGTTAGAGGGGGATAATAAGGACAAGACGCCGGAATATGCAGTAGTCTAGCCTATGGCAATGCTCATTTATTCCCTTGGGCTATTTGGGATGGGCTCATGATGGCTGCCCTCTGGAGGAGTGAGGGCCTTGGGGTGGTACAGATCAGCTGCAGCAGGAACACTTCCCCTTTTTCACTATCTGATACTTGGCTTGATCTGCATGTATCATCTTTCAGATTAATGTTCTATGTCAGGGTGTAAATCCCTCCCCCACTTCAAAGTACCTTTGTTTTCAATGACTCTTCTCTGAGTAACTGACACAATTTCTCCTCTAGTCAGCCACACTGGATTCTCCCTTGGCAAGATGTATTCTCATCCCAGGTTCTTCCCTTTTTTTTCCTGCTTTCTGGCCACCATATGGTAGACAGTTTCCTTTGTCATGATGTTCTTCCATGCTGTTTCTGCCTTGGAACCAGCTGACAGGGACTGAATCCACCAAAACTGTGAGCCAAAATAAACACCTCTTTTTAAATTGTGAATATGGAGCATTTTGCCTCAGTGAGCAAAAAGTAACTAATACACCCCTGAATGTCCATGTATTGAAGGTTTGGTAGCCAACCTGTGGCACTTTAGGGAGGGGCAAAACTTTTCAGAGGCATGGGCCTATTAGAAAGGAGTTAGTCAATGGGGGCATACTTTCAAAGGGGGTATTTCTTTACTCTTTGCTTCCTGGCTAACATGAAATGAGCAGCTTTGCTCTACAAGTGCTCCCTGCTGTGGTGTGCTGACTCATCACAGGCCCAAAGGCACGAAGCCAAGTGACCAAGGATGAAATCCTCTGAAAGCATAGCCCTTTCTTTCTTTCAAGTCGTTCATCTCAGGTATTTTCTCACAATGATGGAAAGTCAGATACACATCAGATTCTTGCTTTATGTTGGAAAACATGAATGGAGTAAGCAAACAAATGAAAGAGAGAGGAGACAAAGAGAGAGAACAGTAATAGTAAGTGGTAAGTAGTAGGTAGTTTTCTTGGGAGACAACACTGGTCAAGGAATGAAGTAGTAAGACAAAGCAAGAAAGACAGCCAATAACATTTCACATTCAAGGAAGTTATCACTGTAGGTTCCTATAACTCAGTCCTTCTGGGATCTTCAGAGATATCCCACTTGAAGGAGGGGAGCAGGAATACTCAAATATCTCCAGGTAAGGGCTGCTTCCCGATGACATGCGTGCCCTTGTCATAGAGGAGGTACAGAACAGTTACTCGACTTGCCCAAGGCCATACTGCCTTCAGTGGGTCAGCAGGAATTCAAACTGTGTCTTGAGTCTAAAGACATTACTATGACATTGGGCTTCCTCTCCTGAATGAGCTAATTGGTGAACAAAAGAATTAATGAACATGTTTTTAAGGAAGGAGCATCTCTGGTTAATCCTGTTACAGTGAAAATACCAGTTGGGGTTGGATGTAGATCACTGGTGCAGCATATGCTTAGCAGGCATACAGCCCTGGGTTCAGTCTTCAGCACCAAGAAAAAAAAAAACCTGCTCTGTAAATTATCTGTTCTTTGATATAAAATTTATAATATAAAATTTACATACAGAACAGTAAAATGCCAAGGAATGTTAGTTTCTGATGATTCCAGTGACATCCCAAGAGCCCTTAGGGCTGCCCCTTGGTGTTCCCCATTTGGCATTCTGGATAACTCAGAGTGACATAGGCTCATCCCCACATCCTGTCCAGCTGCAATGCAATTCTCATACACTGGGGAAGTGTTCATCATTACTGTGCATCCCGCAAAATCCTAATTGGAGCAGTTCACTGTCTCACCCAACCCCAGGCCCAGCTGACCCAGCCTTAATACATTCTGGCTGAGAGTCACCAGGAAGGAAGGCAACACTATCATTAGGAACCAACCTGTAATTGACAAAACCATGAGGATGAACATACATTTCATGGCTCAATGGTGACAGTAACTTGCACTTTACTTGGACTTTAAACACATGCTCATATCCACATTACATCACGATGACAAGCCTGGGACAGGCAAAATATGCCTTTGATTGCTCTTTTCAGATGAAAAGCTGGCTTGTCTACCACTGTCTGGCAGTGTCAGACTTAGAAGCCTAGGTGTACCCCTGCCTAATTAGAAATCCTTCCACCACAAGACCTCTATTCCCAAATTGCCTAAAGGCAATAGCCAGCAAGAGGACTTATGGCACCCCTCCAGCCTGGATTTTACAGTGGCCTTGGCAAAGCTGCTGGTTCTCTCTAGAGGAAGTTGGGAATCTTAGGAGCAACTAGTCCAGCTTCCTGGACCTAGCAGAGCCCTGCCCCAGCTCATGTGCACCCAGCCTCCATTGCTCTTGTGGGCCTGGCTTGCTGCACTCCTCAGGGACAGCTGGGAACTCCCCTCAGTACCTGATCCAAAAGACCTAAGGAAATTGACCCTGACACTAAAGATAGGTTTACTACACACTGAGATGGAGCTGGCAAAGGAAAAAGGATTTGAAGCCACCCAATTTCCAGGATGTGTGAGAAAGCCCAGTTCCCTCACAGGCTATGGATCTTTCTTCCTGATACCCTGAAAAAGGCCAGAGGCCTAGATTATGTCCATGTTTGGAGGATAACAGTATATGAAGAAGACAAAAAAATGTCAATACAGGACTATAGAATGTGTGGTGTATTCATTAAATATATTTATAGTGTATATTAATCCTTATGTAAAACAATGGGCTAGAATTATATCATTGGAGGATTTACTAAAAGTTATTTTTGTAAGGTGATAGAGGCGGAACCCAGGGACTCATGTATGTTAGGAAAGCATTCTAACACTGAGCTATATATCCCATGACTTCTGTCTCATGCTAAAAGTCATATAGTAAAATGGTAGAGATTTTAACTTGTAAAATATCTTTTTCTTTGAGCTGAAAGTGAAATCTCAGCTGTCTGATTCACCTCATTTGCCGCAAACATTACAATTCTATGCTTGTGTTTGAAATTTACAAGATGACAAACTGGGAAGATGACTTTGGTGGTATTTAATGACATCAGGACTGCATATGTAAAAATGTTTAAGACCCGGGCATGGTGTCACATGATTGTAATTCCAGCACTCAGGATGCTGAGGCAGAAGGATTGCCACAAGCTCAAGTCCAGCCTGGGCTACACAGTAAGTTCAAGACCAATCTAAACTATGTAGCAAGACCCTGTCTTAAAAAAAAAAAAAACCCACAACAACAAAAAACCAAGTTCAACCAAACAAAAAAGGTTAAGTATATTTTACCACAATTTGTTTTTTGTTGTTCTGGGAATTGGATGCAGGGCCTCATGTGTGATAGGCAAGTGTTCTACCATTAAGCTACACCTGCAGCCCACAGGTGTTCTGATAATAACCTCTCTCCTGATTTCACCTCACTATCACTTTGCCTTGGGCTCCAGCTCACATGTGTGTATGTGCATGGTGTGTGTGTGTGTGTATATGTGGTGTGTGTGTGTGTGTGTGTATGTACATTTCTGTATTTCAAGAAGCAGGGTCTCACTATGGTGCTTAGATTGGACCAGAACATCTGAGCTCCAGTAACACTTCCACCTCAGTCTCCCAAACAACAGAACTATAAGTGAATGCTATATGCCCAGTTTTTGCATTTCATTTTTAAGCTCCCTTAAACCTTCTCTTAACATGGTGAAACATGAATTCATTTTAAAATCACAAAAAATCAGTGATAAAAGAGATGCACCACTGTGATGTTGGGGATTCAGGCTTCCTCCATCCCCCACACCCTATGGTGCTGCTCATATCAGTAGGGTTAGAAGATGTTCTCTGCCATGTCCACTGAGCCTGCTTCCAGCCAGCCCAGGGCAACAGCATGAGGCCCTTCTGTAGCATATGTGTCAGAAGGTGCACTGATTATGTCCACTCACTTTCTGTTGACTGGAACTTGGTTTCATGCCACTTGGAGGTAAATGAGGCTTGGAAATCTTGTCTTTCTCCTGGGCAGCCACATGCCCAGATAAAATATGATGGTCCTATGACTTAAGCAGGGAACAAAGAAAATGAAAATAGGTCATAACTAACATTCCTACATTTTATAGTTTCCAGGGAATTCTTGAAGAAGGAAGAGATTAGAATGCTAGAAGTATAATTTTGTGCATCTAAACCAGAGATTCCAAGTATAACTGCAGTGGGGCTCCCCGGCTAAGACCAAGCTGTTTGTTCATTTGCCTGAGGAAGCATCTTCTCTCCTTTGTTTGAGTCTGAATGGGTTTGTATTGAGGCTTATGTCCACTCTTCTGCCATGAAGGGATGTTTACAGGGAAGCTGGGGTTGGCTCCATGGGGATTCTGATAGGCTTCTACCTCTGGTTGGGAAGAGAGTGATAGGACTTGTCCAGTGCCTAGGGAAGCTACATTCTCTTGGATGTCAGTTATGGGCTGTTCCAGAGTCTAGGAAAGGAACAACCAAGGTGCAGATGTTCCATGCTAAGGCAAGTCCATTCTGCAGAGGCAAGAGAAAAAACTTGCTTCCAGCAAAGAAGCCATATCTATCATCTAGCCATTCCAGGACATATCAACTCTGAGGTAGCAAAGAGCCTAAAAGGTTCATTTATTACCCTCTGTGGGCAAAAAGAACTGAGACTGGACAAGCTTGGAATCCTCGGTGGGATGATTTGGTCCTGCTCAAGAGGTAGGTGGGAAATAGATTACATGATGCCCCTGTAGCATGGGTCTGGATTTTGGGGCTCTGAGAAGCCACACAGAATGGAAATGTCATATTTAATTGACCTTTAAGAAGGTCTGTGAACCTGGAACTGTAATCCTGGCACTTTGAAGCTAAGGTAGGAGGACCACAAATTCAAGTACTATCTAGGCAACTTAATGAGACCCCATCTCAAAATAAGAGGGGCTAAGGATGTAGCTCAGTTATGGAGTATCCTGAGATTTGATCCCCAGTACACACACACACACACACACAGGTCTTGTGAGAAGCTGCAGCCTCATTATAGCAATGCATTATAGCAATGCACAGCAAAGAGTAAATATGTGGGAGAAAGTGAGGCAACAGTGGATGGGATGCATTGCACTGTTTGGGACCTACAGCATGGGGATGTAGAAGGGAGGCCTTGGCTCCCAAGGATGAGGGTATAAGAAAGACAGAGGCTCTGCAAGAAGTGAGAGGAAGCCTCAAGAAAGGGCAAAAAAATAGGAGCGCTGCCTCAGGTCTGAGATACCAGGCAGGGAATTCTGCAGACACTGAGCTGCAATATAGTCTAGGCTCTCCACCCCTCGTAGCTTCTTATATTCCCTGGGGGTTATCCCTCTTATTTTGAGATGGGGGAGTCTCACTAAGTTGCCCAGGTAGTAGTTGAATTTGTGACCCTCCTGCCTTAGCTCTGCAAAATGCAAGGATTACAGGCAAGTGCCACTTTGCCCAGCTTCACATACCTTCTTAAAGTCAGTGAAGAATGACAATTTCTGCTCTGTTTGGCTACTCAGAAACCCAGAACTCAGACTGGTGCCAGGCCCCATTGGGGCATTGCTATGTTTCAATACCTGCTTTGTGGAGGCCTGAGTGACCACATGCACTTCCATCCATGAGCCCACAGGTAGTCTTGCTCTCCCAAGTCCAGGTAACATAGCTTGTCCTGAGGGCTCAGGGTGACTGCATGGCTCGCAGGAGTACTCTGGACAGAGTGGAAACACATGAAGGAGGTTACCTCTACTCAAAACCTTTATTTTCCCTGTGGCCCATTCCTCTGTCTGACGGGCCACCTGTGATTACTCATAGCGTCTCCCAAATGGTGCAGATGGGGGAACAGGTGGGCAGGCTTTAGTGGCTGCTGGAGGGTGTGGGAAGCTGTGCACCCCAGATCGTGGGAGACACCTTGGCCTTCCCTAAGGAAGCAGGTCAGGGCTGTGCAGGATGAGGGGCACCATGGGGACTTGGTCTTCTTTCTTGCACAGAACCTTCTTCAGTACTCAAAAGTGACTGTCTTGACCCGCAGGTATTCATTCAGGGCTGCCTCTCCTGTAAAATAAATGGGGCAACACATTGTTCTACTTGCAGTACACAAACTATCTCATGGAGTCTTAGAAGCAACCACGTGGGGTGACCCTGGTTCACTCCACTTGCAGGTGAGAAAGTGATGTTTAGGTATGCAGTGCTAGGATTCCAGTGCAGTTATGGATGCAAACCCAATCTGGAATAGCTGTTGTAGAATCTATCCCAGCTCTTGATCCACTGTGCTGGGGGAAGGTTGGGGAGAGGAGCTGAGAGAAGCTGTCTTTGTGTTTCCTGGTGGCGCACCTCCTCCCCATTGCTGCCACTGTTATCTCCAGATCAAGTTATGGCTGGGGAAGGGGAGGCTCTGCAGGTCTCCTGAGGACTCTGAAACTTGATAGTACTTTGTGGCTGGTGAATCTCAGCCCCATGACAATGTGTGTGGTCCTGGGCTGCCCGAGAGCTCCCCATCAGTTGCAGCTGCCTCCAGCAGTGGTGTTCCCCAAAAGCTGCTGCTGTGCATCACTCTGTATCTCTGGGAAAAGGGTCTAATGTGACTATGATCACATCCTTGGGCCTTGGCATCCATAGCAATTCCTGGATGGTGATGGGCCTTGTGAATTCTTATGGTGGGCACCAGGAGGATATCATGGAAAGAGGCAGAGGAGGCAGCCAACTAGAACAGCAAGCACACCTGACCTGCATGTGTGTGCCCTGACACAGGTGACTGCACATGTGTTGGGCTTGAAGTGGGAGATTGAGGCACCTGGGGCTCCTGCAGGGCCTGAAAGATGGGAGGTTATGAAACAGCACTCTAGGATTCCAGTCTCAGTTTGATCCTCCCTGCAATCCTGAGCAGTCACAGGAGTCTGAGGAGAGAAGCCACAGCCCCTTAGCACGTGGCTTTCCTCAGACCTTGCTAACCTTGCCCATCCAACTCTAGTCCCCAGCTGTCAGCTTCCGCAGTGGCAGGAGCGAGACAGTAGAATGAGAAGCTCAGGGAAAGAACAGTGCTGAGCCGTGCTCACTCCTCCCACTATGTGGGGCGTGTGCTTGGCCTGTGTGAGCCTGGAGCCTCCTGGCTCCTTGGTGATATCATCCCTACCCTGGGTGACTGAGAACATTCATTAGTACCTGCAGCTCCTTTTTCCTTTGAGGCTAAAACCTGGGCCCCTGACCATGGCCGCTAGGGCTCCCCAACGAGGGCACTGCCTGTCTTTCAGGCCTCCTGTCCTCCCTGTCACCCACACCAACCACTCAGGCCTCTCTGCAGCTCTGAGACCAAAATTGGCTCCCTCTGCTTTAAACATGACCCTGGACTTCCAGATTTATGGCTGACTCCACCTCATCACGCAGGTCTTAGCGCAATGTCGCCTCCATAGACAGGCCCCCTCGCTCTTTGGCTAGAGTCTTCTCCCAGGTTATGCTTCCTGCTCTCTCCTTAGCACTTTTTTCACAACATCTCATTCACCAACTTAATTATTGCTTGTCTCTGCCCAGAAGTGATCACTTAACAGTCACACTATTCAGGGTAACACTCAGCACCTAGGAAAGGCCTGGCACTCAGTGACAGAAATTTGTTGAATGAATATATAAAAGCAACCCTGCAGGCAGGATTAGGTTACCCAAATCTTTGCCAAATCCAGATTGCTTGAATCCTCCAAAGGGAGCAGCCACATCAGTCTTGTTGTATGTGTTGACAAACACAGTGCCTGCTTCAAGCTTGTCGCTTACATACAGGGCCTTGTTTATATCCCGGGTGAAGACTCCAGAGGCAAGGCCAAATTCTGTAGCATTGGCCCGAGACAGCACTGTGTCCACATCCCTGTGGAGAAAATCCAAGAACTCCATAAGAGAAGTTCAGAGGCGCCTCAGTCCTGGACACAAGATGAAGAAAGACCAGCATCTCTTCCCCTAAAGCTGATCCAGGCCCACTCCAAGTTCTTTGCCACACAAGGCCTAAAAAGGTGAAAAAGTGCTAGGGCTAAAGTAGGTCTGAGGAGACAGAGGACAGAATGCAGAGGGACAGAGAGTGTCAGTGAGGAGGAGAGCTGGGTGTGGTGACATACACTTATAGTCCCAGCTACTCAGGAGGCTGAAGTAAGAGGTTTGCTTGAGCCCAAGATTTGAAGATCAGTCTGGGAAGAACAGCAAGACCTCATCTCAAAAATGAAAGGAGGGAGGGAGGGAAGAAGGGAGGAAAAGGAAGGGAGGGAAAAGGGAAGGACGCGAGCAAGCAGGGACAGAATTTCAAAGAGTTGACTGCTAAGGATCCTCGGGCCACTGGGACAGTCCCTCATGCTACAGATGGGGACAGAGCCCACCACACATGGGAAGGCAAAGGTGAGCCCTCGGCTGGGCATTCACCAGATGGCAGGGATTGAAAACCTATTGACTATTTGTAGATGGCAGTAATGTCTGCTATCCTAATGAAATCAGCCTATACTGATAATTTCAGTAGTGTGGTAGTAAAGTTGAGGATGAGGTACCATTTTGCAATTGCTCAGTGGTCAGCCTCAACAACCACAGCCAGAAGAAGAAGCTGGGGATGGCAAAGGGCGTTCGAACTGCTGCTGCACCTTCCACTACAAATGAAGTCTATTCCTTCCCGCTAACTCTGGTCAGCCCTGAGGGCACTTGACTGCTAGGATATGGTGGAAGAGATGCTCTGTAGGTTCTGAGGGCAGACAGTGTGAAGTCTTGCAGTCTCTAACTGGTCTCTGTGAGGAGTCAGGTGCCAGGCCAAAGAGAGCCTGCAGGGAGGACCTGAGCCAAGATGGGCACAGCCATTCAGAAATGGCACAGGGCAGTGATGGGTTCATCCATCCAACCCTGACCAAACTGCGGATTCACAGGAGAACAGAATACTGTTGCTATTCTCAGCCACTCAGCTTAGGGGTGGCTTAGTACAGGGTAATATGCCATCAGAACAGAAGATAACAGACACATTCACAGAGGCACACAGGGCAGGAGAGGACAGGATAGCAAGAAAATGGCTGCTGCTTAAAGTGTGACCGGAAGCCTTCCTCATCCCCAGGGACACCTCACAAGGGGACTGGGGCCCTCAGTGGGTAAGGAAGCTTCCACGGGCAGCACAGGCTGTATGTCTAGATTCTTCCCTGTTCGAATTTTCTTGGATGCCTGTGGGCCACCTCCTAAAGTTCATGCAAAAACCCCAATAATGCACAGAAAAGAATCAGCCCCTTCAGAAATGTAAACAGATTCCCTACCCATCAGCAAACCGAGAGATGATCATGATGGGCCCGAAGGATTCTTCCTTGGCTATGAACATGTGGTCCTCCACGTCCGTGAAAACAGTTGGCTCAAAGAAGAAACCTGCAGGGGAGACAAGCTTTTGGCATGCAGGTGGGTGCAGTACCTGAATGGTGCAGCCTCCTACCCATGGCCAGTACCAGGGTCACACCAGCCATTGTGCAGTTGTCTCACTCCGGAAATGTAACGTTGTGGCATCTATGCAATAAATGGCAACATCTGTGAATGGCTTTCCTATCCCAATTAAATTATGTGATCCTCACAACCCTTTGAACTAAATGCAGCATATGACTATTTTTTTTTGGTGGGGGGGTATTGGGGATCAAACTCATGACCTTGCGCTTGCTAGGCAGGTGCTTGTGTCACTGAGCTATATCCCCAGCCTATGAGTGTATTTTTGGTACATTTATAAATTATGTTTTAACATTATTTACAATTTATAAGATGTGAATTGTGTACAAATGCCTAATGGTTTATAGGGAATGGCAAGTATTCACTTAACAATCATGCACTGCTGGCTATCAGGCACTAGAGCACTGGATTGCATAAAGGCAGGGTGGGCTATTTCTCCAACTGCCCCTCCCTACTTCCTCTGTACCCTAGGTTGCTCTGGGCCCTGACTTCAGGCCCTTGTCTTCTGCCTTCCAGTTGAGTGTAGTCAGAAACACCCAGTCCCAATCCCGTGCTGTGCTCTTCACTGGGTTTCAAAAACTCTACCCTCCTCAAGTTCCTTCAGGTTAGGTGATGGAGGTGGTAGCTCCATCTTGTTACTGGTTTCTGGGGACCACACTGTCTCTTGCCTTGCTCTGTGAACAGTGCCTTCATCTCTTCCACAGACCCCCCCCCCCCAGGCCCTGCTAGAATCCTGGTGATGCTGTCGCTGGCTTCAGGAATTGCTATCTGGTGGCACAGAGGGCAAGAGAACATGAGAAGCACTTGGGTGCAAAGACAAAAAGTGTGAATTTGCCCCTACAGAAGGATGGGTCACTGCTGAAGTGTATAAAGACTGCAGAGAGATTAGCAGCACCCTGGCGATCGTGTATGTACAGGGTTAGTTGGGGTTTCTGAGCTCAGGAGACTGCTGTGATGGTTTCCATGAGGCAAGACACAGAAAGCCAGCATGGAGGTGGCAGGGATGCAGAAGCAAGGTTCTGGAAGACACCCACATTTAATAGAACTAGCAATTAATTTAAAATAGTCATAAAAAGAGAAGATACTGGGATTTCTATTTCTTTCCTGCCCTCTCTATGCCATCAATTAACTGAGAAATTGTTCGAGGTTTATGGTGTGGCACGTAGGAGCAGATGGGGAAGACAGATATGCCACCCGTTCCCATGGCGCAGGCATTGCAAGGGGAAGGAGCACGAAGGGCCCACTCCTGTGGCTCCTGCTCCCTGGCACAGGTGGTGTGATCAGAGACTCAAATGAAGCAGGTGTGTGTGCCTCTGGAGTCAGGCTGACTACCATGATGACTGCTGCATTTGAAGTGCCTGGAGACAGCAGGTGGAGGTGTTGATCTGACAGCTGGCTGTGTACTCAGGAGCTTGGGATGGGGTGGAAGTTTGAGACTTATGTATACGTAGGATGTGAGCCAGTGCAGGGGATGAAGCTCTACAGGCAACGGATTTGCCTTCAGAGACACCCAAAGCTAAGGACAGACCTGGGGACGTGTATGCATTAAAGGGCCAGATGCAGATGGAGTTTCTTTCAAAGAGCCATAGCTGAGAAGTAACAACCAAAGAGATAGACAATCCTGAAATCATGTGTCACAGAAGCTGTGGGGAGAGAGAATTATAAGGACATGTATAGCAAGATTAACCCCAGCCCCAAATAGTATTTACAGTTCTCCCTCACTAGTCCCACACCTGGATCCAGCAGGTATCCAAAGAGCCAAGACCCAACCCAGCTAAGGGTCCATTTGTGGCCTACGGCCTGGAGATGTGAGGTACCTGGCTATTAGCAATTTCCAGTAAGAGTTGGGCCAGCAATCAGAGGCCACAGTACTGGTTGCCTCAGTTTACCCAAGTGAGCTGGGAGTGCTCTGACCTACCTGGCCGAGGTACTTGATTCCCACCACAGACCAGCGTGGCCCCCTCTTTTGTGCCATGCTGACAATACTCCAGCAGCTTTGTTAGGTGGGCTTGGTGGTTTTGTGGCCCGTGGTTGGTATCTCTGTCAAGAGGATTGCCAATCTTCATCTTCTTCACCTCTTCCACCTGCAGAAGGTACTTCAGTCAGATCTAGCTCAGATGACACCTGTTTCTGTTGTGACATCATCTGGTCCATCTCCCACATTTGCATTTTTGTATCCATTACAGATCCCTGAAGATAGTCCACATAGTATATTCCAACTCGTAAAGTTTTTCAATTCTAGTTCCAAATCTACATTCTAAACTGAAACCTCGGATGTCTCATATGTGGAAAGGTACAAAAGTCTCTGGAGGGAGCCCCAAGCCTAATGAAAGATGGGCACTGGGGTAGAGGTGTGCAGGGGTGAGGCTAAGTAGCAGAGAGAAGCAGGTGTCTGTGACCATGGTGGAAATGGGCAGCACACGAGCACAGCACTGATGTGACTGATATTGGCCCTGCCTCCAGCTACACAGACCTTCAGGAACTATTTTTCCTAGGGACCCCAGGATGTAAGATGAGTGGGAATATATGGGTCACACTGCAATAGCTTATGTCAGAGTAGGACAGAAACTGAGTGGAGGGAAAAGGTCTGAGGTTTGATTCCACCTACCTCTACTCACATTTTTTTCTATTGAAAACCATCTTTACTCCTGCCCGGAAAGCCTTTCCTTCTGTCTCAGCCAACATAAATGTGAGTTTAGGCTTTACTGCTTAGAGTTGCAGGCCAAGGTGCCCTCAAAGAAGTGACAGAGAGGTTATCTAATGATTCTGGACTCTGGCGAGGCGGAGAGTCAGAAAATGAACCAGAATGTGGGATGAAGTGTTTAGAGGAAGAATTCAAGTAAGCACAATCCTCAGCCAGCTCCAGGCTGGAGTTCTTTTCTCCCACTCCTCTCCCTTCTCTGGGGCTCCTAAAATCACAGTCATCACCCTCACTCGGTTCAAACCACATCATGGTCAGAATGGACTGACCTTCTCCTCTATCTCTTCTTCCTTTTCCTTTTCTCTCTCTCCTTTCCCTTTCCCCACTCTTCTTTCTGTCCTTATTCTTTCCCTGTTCCTCCACAGTTAAGTCCACTTCAGCCCCTTGAAAACTCTGCAACCACAACAGGCCCTACTCAGATGCAGTCAGAGCTCAAGCAACCAGGGCCACCCTTCCTACCAGGGCTTCTTTGTGACTCTGACTGTCCTGAAAGGGGTTTTCATCCTGCCACCAACTCTCTCACCCCTTTATTTCCTGTTCTCTGTTCCTGACCTGGTAGCCCAAACTGTTCTCCAGCCTCTTCTGATACAAAGAACAGCCCTGCTGGGTATCCTGGATGCCGCTCTCCCCTCCTATATATGGGATGCATTATGGGTTGATTATGGCTTGTTCACCCACCCCAAGTTCATGCAGAATTTTAATTTCCAGTATCTCATATTAAATGGTAATGAAGAAGGTGAGAACTTATTCTGAGTACCATGTTTAGAGGTGAGGACTTTGGGAATTGAGTCCATTAGGTCAACATGGTGGCACTTTCATAATTGAATTCTGGTGGCTTTCTATAAAAAGGGACATCATCAGGCCCACACACTGACAGAGATAAACTGAGATACATATACACCCCTGCCATGATATGACATAGCCCAGGAAGGCTCTGGCATGAGTTTGTGCCATGCAGTTTTGTATCTCATACTTCTAGAATGTTAACTAAAATAAGCCTCTTTTTTTCTTATAAAGTAGCCTGCCTCAGGCATTTCATTGTACTAATAAAATACTCAGAATACAGGCTTGTGATTCTTTGGAGAATTATCCCCAGAATTCTGGCCTCTATGGTCACCCTTTGGGAATATGACTTCTTTGCAGACCCTCAGACTGGATCTCATTTCTGTGGGGATCATTTATGTGTGAGAAAGGGGAGCTCCCTTACTCACACTCCACTTGGAGACCTCCCACCCCCTCACCATGATCACTTTGTCTGTAGTCATTGCCCCGTCTGTGTCATGCTTCTCAGAGTGGCAGCACTTGTTCAGTCAGACTAGCCTGCTCCCTCACTACCAGGTGCTTCAGCACTCCTTGAATCTGTGCTGGTCATGATGTATCTTGGCCCACAGAATGTGGCAAGAGCAATGTTTTGTGAGTTCCAAGAGATATCTAAACTTCTCTCATCCTTGAGAGTCCTACAACTGCCCAGTCTGAACAGCTGAGTACAAACTACAAAATGCAAGAGCACACACTCAAAGAAGAGTTGTCCTAGCTGAGTCAGTAACTACTTTGGCTAACCTGGAGATGAATGAACTGCAGATGTATGAGGAAATTTGGATGAACCTAATCCCAAGCCAAAGTGTCACCCACAGGACAGTGAATATCTTAGTTAATTTTCTGACATTGCTGAATCAAAATGCCCAACACCTAAAGTTAAATTGGGAAAGGTTTATTTAGTTCACAGTTTATAGAGGTTTCAGTTCATACTTTGTTGGCTCCAAGGCAAGGTGGCAGGGTGGAAAGGCATTGATAAACAGTTCATGGCAGAAGGTAGCAAAGCAAGCAAGCAAGAAACAAAAAAAAGCTTCTTTCTGTCCCTTATATTGCATTCAGGCTACCACGATTAGGGGGGTGCTAAGGCAATCAGTGGATTGATTTAGTAATCACCCACCCTCCATCTTAGCACCTTAATCCTAGCATTGAACCATGAATCAATCAATCACACACTCTAGATTCAGCCATCTCTGAAAAAGCCACCTATAACTGCATAAGACTTCGGTGGGGGGGGACATCCAGACACAATAACAGTGAGCTAAGTGATTGCTACTATTCTTAGCTATGAAGTCTTGAAGGCCATATTTTTCCAGTATAGGGGATAGAACCTAGGGGCTTTGTATATCCCCAACCCTTTTTAAAATTGTTTTAGATTTTGAAATAAAGTCTCACTAAGTTGCTAAATTACCCAGGCTGAGTTTGAACTTGTAAGCCTCCTGCCTCAAACTCACAGAGTATACCACATAACTGAGCTTGAGGGTCATCTGTCATACACCAAAAGCTGTCACAATCTCTCCTAGAAAGTCCTTTCATTTTCACTTCCTCTCAAGATCCAGTACTATACTACAGTTCGGAACCTAAGTGTGCCATAAAGGTCCACATGTTAAAGACTGATTCTCAGCTGATCATGATATTGGGAAGTGATGGGAATGTTAGTATATGAGGCCTAGTGAGAGGAAATTAGGTCACTGGGGGTGTGACTTTTTAGGGGATATTGGGACAGTGGCCCCTTCATGTTTTTCTCTTTGGTTACTGGCTGCCAAGAAGTAAGTAGTTCCTTTGTCACACTCTCACACCATAATATATTGTGCCAACAGACCCAAAAGCAACTGAGCCAGGTTACCATAGACTGATACATCTGAGACCATCAGTCAAAATAGTCTCTCATTTTAAATTGTCCATCATAGGTATTTTGTCATAGTTATCAAAATAGACTCTTCCTCCTTTTGTTTATCATAGGATATTGTAATAGTGATAGAAAGCTAATTGACACACAGATTTTCTCTAGGAATTCCTCTCTAAGAGCTGTTCCACCCCATCCTCAGCACACAAACCCTCTCTTTTCTCCTGGCTTCATAATCACTGTTTGTCATAGGTTGGTGACTGTCTCTCTAGAATCTCTGCATATAAATGCTGGGATTCAGTTCTGGTCTCCAGGACCTGAGGGAGGGTTCTTGCCTGCAGCTGAGCCAACCAGAGTGGTTGCCTGGATTACTGTTGCCAGGATTAAGGATGGATAGGGGCTCAGGCTGTGCCAACCAGTATCCTTATCCATAACTTTTTTAACAGAGTTGGAAGGGAGAGGGAGAGTTACTTGGCTTGCTGGTTCTGTGTTGTAAGGATGTTAAGTTAGGAGGCCCTGGGGTCCATCTCAACACCACACACACACACACACACACACACATGCACGCACGCACACACAAGATATTTCTAAGGAGATTCAAGACCTATTTGTTCAGAGGCAAGCCTCCATTCTGTTCTTCTAGTTTTAGTTAACTGAGCTGATAAATCCAGCAGAAGATGGTGTTCAGCATTTTCAGCATTTGTGCCTCCCCCGAAGAGGAGAGGCAGCTGCTGCTGATTTTGGACAGCCTGACACAGGGATCCAAGCATGGCTGATTGAGTTCAGGTAAGCTCCTGTGTAGACTACTTTATGCTGTTGGTGGATCAGGTCAAAGACGGATTGGACCTGGGGTCCTTGCTCTATGTCTTGGCTCTATTCTGTCTCTGACCTCTCCTGGACCTTTCTATTTTCCAGGATTCGCCTGAGAAAGTCTATCCTTAGCAAACCATACACATATGATTCTTATCTCAGGCTGTAATTCTAGGAGCCCATCTAAAATAGGCCCTTGTTTTGCTTTTGTTCTAATGATGCTAGGAATAGGATCTAGGGTCATGTGTATGTTAGGCACGGAGCCACACCTGCGGTCTACAGGCCCTTTCTGGTTATGTCAATTTGAGCCATGGGGTTCCAGTTTCTTGATGAACTGATAAAAACTAGTGAAGACTCAGGAGCCCTACAGGTTCCCTGACCCAGGTAGATGGTGCCCAATTAGAGAAGGGCCCAGGCCCACATCACCCAGCTATACTTCTCCTCCTCTGACCCCCCTCCATCTCCCCAGGCTATGAACCTATTGAACTGGCAGTTCTGAGACCATGGGGCAGGACTTACCACCTTCTGCACGAACTGGTCATGGATAGAGTTCTCTACAAAGAGACGCCCTGCTGCAATGCAGTTCTCCCCTTTGTTGAAGAAGACAGAGCTCATCCCCTTCAGAGAATGAACAAAAATGTTGGGTTAAAAAACCTCCCGGGCTCCTGCTCTAGCTCCCTTCCAGAGTTGTCACCCATCTCATGGGAAGGAGAAGTATGCCTGTGTCCTACTGTCTTACTGCAGGCCAGGCTCAGCTAACATTGGCCCAGGTGTCCCACTCAATCCTCAGAGGAGAGGCAAGAGGTGACAGTATGGGAAAGGTGGACACTAAGGTAAGGTCATGCCATGAGAAGGAGATAAAATTGGGCCCTCAGTTCCACTGCTGAAGGATGAGGCCACTGTCCACACTGTAGATGACAGAGGACAAGAGAGAGTGAACTTCGGTGCACCTGGGAGCTGACAGGAGAGATGCTGGGCAGTCCTGTGGGAGGAAGAAGAAGGGTGACTGCATTGAGGGTTGGGCAGAGGCAATGACAAGCTTTGCTTGAGTATGGCCAGGGAATGGCAGTCAGGTCTGGGCATTCCTGCCAGGAGTTCAGAATAAACACTCTCAGAACAGGCTTCTGGAAACCTGATCAGCCCTGCGAAGGAGGCCAGGGGAAGAAGGAAGACCAGGGTCCAGCCCACCTCCCCTGGAAGTAACAGGGGCTAACAGCACTGGCCTTGGCACTAAGGCAAAGATTTCAGGACAGTCTCACTGGGGGACTGTGAGCAAGGTCCTAGCCTCTCTCAGTGACCTTTTATGACTATGCTGGGGCATCATTTCTCCTCCATGGCAGAGCAGGACTTAGGGGCTAGTGGGGGTGCATATTTGAGCACCTGGTTGAAAGTGGCTGTCCATGTTTGCTCTTGCAGGAGAGCAGGGGAGAGGGGACCAAGGCACAGAAATGATAACATTAATGGTAAGAACACACCCCATATGTGCAAGGCAGGTGTCACACACAGTCACTGTTCTAAGCCCTGCAGATGTAAATCTCTGCAGCAACAGTAGGAAGTGGGTGGCTTCCTGGCCCCCTTGCACAGGTAGGAGCACACAGGCCCAGCAGATGAAGCAACTTGCCCATGGCTATTCAGTGAGTCAGTGGTGGAGCCAAGTGTCTGTGCACATGGCTTCTAGCAGAGAAGCCACCGCCATCAGCAGGGTCATGCTCAGGGCCTAGTTTTCTTTCCTATCAGATAGAAAAGGAAGCCACACTTCCTCCAGGAGAGATAGAACCTGGATCCTATTTTCAACCTATGCATCTGCTTCCAATGGTCTTGATGGTTATGAAACCTTTTGGAGATGAAAGACACAAGTCCCCTTCCTGCTGTGCTATGTTTATGGTGACATAATGAACTCCTGTCTACTGAGGCTAAACTAATGATGAAACTTGTTAGTCAGAGAAAGTTTCTCCCATCTTCCATTGTCCTTGTACCCCTTGGCTGTCCATATCCCTCCATTTGTCCCCACCCTACCTCCCACTTCTTCCTGAGGCCCAACTCTTACCATCTGCACAGCCTTGTTGAGGTCACAGTCAGCAAAGATGATGAGGGGTGACTTCCCACCCAGCTCCAGGGAAACCTTCTTCACATTACTCAGGGCACAGCTGAAAGGAACGAAGCATACTACATCACAAAGAACAAGACTGGAGAACAAGACTTCTCTCCAATCCCACCCTCAGCCACTTTCCTATTCCTCCAACACCCAAAGACGAGGCTAGCTCTCACTGCCCTCATCCCCATATTCTGGACTATTTTTCCTTAAGATGTCTGCACCTTGGATTTCTCATGTCCTTCAGGCTCCTGCTGCAGTGTTTTCTTCTAGGGGTGCCTCTCTATCACTTCATATACAAACACCTGACTTTCCTGTGCATGTACCAGCTCCTCTTTGCTTCACCTGAACCCACCAACTCAAGCATCACCAAGGTAGGTGTGTGCTCATGTGGTTCTTATGACACCCTTATGGGTTACTGCCCTTCTCCACACCCATTCATCTGTCTGTCGGCCCTCTCTCCCACAGCTACCTGAGGCTTGCTCTGCAGCAGGCCTGTCCTGTTGAAGGATGCTCAAAGTGAACTGGAGCATCCTCCACCTGGAGCTTGCAAGGCCTATGATGTCAGCCTTTCCTGACCCTGAAGCCTCACATTTGTGGTGGTTTCTAAAGCAAAAAGGGGTTAAATGAGATCATAGTGTTCTGTACTAGCATGGGAGCCAGGCTGCAGCAGGTGGAGCCAGTGGGGGGCATTGGTGGGCTCAGGGATTGCAACCCCACCTTGTAGGGCACAAATATTCTGTGGGAACTGGACCAGGGCTGCCTAAGTGTCCCAGAGAGAAAGAACATTCTGGTTTGGGAGACATTATGAGGTCTTAATACAAGAGCAGTCCTTCTCCCTATGGAATTGTCACACAGAGCTGGACTATCCTAGAATGTCACATGGTGACCTTTAGGTGACTCTTAAAGCAGAAACAGAGACAAGCAGTCATGTGTTCCTTAAAGGAAGGTGTCAGAGAGCCTGCAGCCTAGAGTGCTCAGCACAGCTCCTAGCTCTCTTGTTTGCATCCATTACTCCAAGTGCAGAGCAGATGCTGAAATTCAGCCCTAGAAATTAAGCTGCAGTGGAACAAGGGTGAGGATAGAGACAGCTCTTGCATTTCCTAAGGCTATAGCAGCCACCTGGTGGTGCAAGCCTGCCTAACTCTCCAAGCTCATCAGAAGTATAGACCAGAACTGCTGAGTCTAGGAAATGACCTCCATGAAGCTGGTGGGAAAACTGAGGCCTGGGTTTGGCCCAGGTCACATCATGAATTAGTAACAGACCCAGGAATAAGCAGCCTCCAGTTAGTCCGAGGCTGAAGTCTAAGGGATGAGAGTTAAATGGATAGTCTAGATAGGTTCTGTCCTTGCACATACAGTAAAAGTCTCAAATACTATGCAGGTATGTAATGGAAAATGTTTATTGGTAGCCTTATTGAGAGAAAATGGAAAAGACACTGGGTAAATTTAATCTAAATACAATTGTCCCTTGGAATCTTTAGAAAATGGTTACAGGAACCCTGATAAAACGGCATAGTACTGTATTTGCATATGGTCAGCATATATCCTCCCATACACTTGAAATCATCCCTCATTTACTTATAATAACTAATACAGTGGTACCCCTGATACTCATTATTAATTGGTTCTGGGAGGTGCAACAAGTACTAAAAATGACAATTAGCAAACAAATCATTTTGCTTGGAAAGAGTTGCAAGTTATGAGCAATCGACACTAAGTTTCACCTTGAAAGTAAAATACCAAACAAATGACCACGAGTACTGGGACAAAATTTTTGCATCAAAATATTCTGAGTACCAAATTCAATGAGTTTCAAAGCAGTCACGTACTCACATGTGACTGTACAATGTAAATATTACGTAAAAATCTTTTATACTGTATTGGTTAGGGAATAATAACAAGAAAGCTGTATGTGTTTAATACATTTTTCCCCAGAATATTACCAATCTGTAATTGTTCAAATCTGTGGATGTGGAACCTGTAGGCACAGATAGAGGGCCAGCTTGTAATAATAGATCCTATTTAATATAACTGATCAAAAATACTGCAATTTCAACTTGTGATCGGTACAAGAAATTGTGAATATTTTACCTTTCTGTGTGTGTTTTTTGAAATCAGTATGTATGTGTAAACCCATAGCACATCTCAATTCAGATGGGCCCCACTTTAAGTACACAACAGCTATGAGGACTGTGAACTCTGTGGGACCTGCAGTGGGCTCTTCAGCGCAGCCTCAAAATCCCGCTAAGGGCCTGGCAAAAACAGACACAATGAGTGAGCATTTGAACTGAACATGGCCACCGGGGATAGCTGTGCACACTGAAGTTTGAGAAGCTGAACCTATCTCACGTGATAGCATTGTTTGTGTCCAGACACTGTGATCAGTATGGTCTCTCCCTCTTCCTACCTCCATCCACTTACCTCTTCATGATGTGCTTTCCCACTTCTGTGGAGCCTGTGAACCCAATTTTCCTCACATCGGGATGGTCTGAGAGTCTCTGGCCAACCAGCGAGCCTGTAGGTAGGAGTGGGTGGGGAGTTCAGCGTGGCCCTAGTGGTTTCAGAGAATACACAGGCCCTGGCACCAGTCCCTCATAAGTTCACACCAAAGGCTAGAGCTCTCTGCTGAGCTCCTTGTATGGTTAGTGTCCCTTGTACCTGGAGCTCACTAGGTCTTAGTCCCTGTTAGGGGTGAACTGTGTCCTCTCAAATTCGAATTTTGAAGTCTGGATCCCCCCAGTGCTTCAGACCATGACTATATTTGAAGACAAGAGTCTTTCACAGCATAATTAAGTTAAAATGAGCTCATTAGGGTACACTGCCCTAGTATAACTGATGTGCTGAAAAGAAAAGGAGATTAGGATGCTTACGTAAAGAAGACGGCTAATCCTGTGAGGACACAAGGAGAAGACAGTATGTACAAGCCAAGGAAATAAGCCTTAGAAAAAAGCAACTCTGCCAATACCTTGGACTTCCAGCCTCCCAGACTGTAACAAAAACTTTCTCATGCTTAAGCCCCCAGTCTGTGGTACTTTGCATGACAGCCCCTACAAACCTATACACCTGCCATGTGGCTTTCTTCTTAGTGGGGACACAATACAGGCTAAACAGAGCTCACCAAAGAAGATACACAGATGGCAAGTAAGTCTCTGAAAAATACTCAGCTCACTGGCTCTTCAGGCAGTTTAGCAGGCATTAAAGGATGTCTAGTTGAGTTCAAGGGGGAATGTGGTGTCCTGAGCATTATATATTCCAAAAGGCCCAGGCTCTGGGTGCAGCTGGCCATGGAAAGCCTTGATACAGGGACTCTTCCTTCTTGGATCGTTCTGACTCCTGTCCCATACCCTTGTGCCCTCCCATTCCATTCTAGGACCTTCATCCTGCTCTCAAGATGGCCAATTCCTCTTGCATTTCTCAGGTCTCTGGTACAATGAGACTTCAGGGTGGGCTTCCCTGACATCACCCTTTAAACTTAACATAAAGTCTCCCCTCTTAAGACTCCTTCCTTAGTAGCTTTCTCACTCTTGCTCTCCTAGTTTGCTTCTTCTCCAACTGTTCTTTTTCCTTCTCCTGTGCTTACTTAACCTTAAAATACCCTGTATCCTTGGTTCCATTCTGGGCACTCATCTTCTTTCCTCAGTTTAGAGGGCTTCCTCAGCTGACCTCAGCCAGGTTTTCAAATGTCATCTTCAGGTATGTCATCTCCTAAATCTATATCTCTGACCAAGCTTCTCTAGAATCCAGATCTATTTACTATTCTCTGCCCATTTGGCACCTGCACTTGGATGGCTTATGGGCTCTCAAATTCAACATGTTTGAAACTGAACTCTTAATCTTCCCTTAGCTCTGTTCCCCACTCCAGGGCACTCCATTTCAGTAAACCACCTCTCCCTGCAGCAGTTTGTTTAATACAAGAACCTGGGAGTCATTCTTGACACTTTCCTTCCCCATCCTGTGAATCACCTTGGGGGCCCAACCATCTGCCCAGTCCCTAATTTCCACTGCTTCTCTGCCTTCAGACTTATAAAACTCACATGCTCAGTGTACCTGCAAGATTATTTTCTGGTTTGGTATGTCTGGAATGAGACCCTTGCATCCTCTCATTGTATCAAGTTAATGTTCTACCAATTATTTTGTTACTAATTCTAATCTACCACTCCTATGAAACCACTATTTGTGGGGGAAATACTTGTAAAGATATAAATGCTTACAAAGGACTTCTGTCCAAGACATATAAAGAACTCTTAAAACTCAGTAATAAGAAAACTACCCATTAAAAATAAAGCAAAAGATATGAATGGACACCTCACCAAGGAAGATAGACAGATGGCAAGTAAGCCTATGAAAAATGCTCAGTATCATTTATCATTATGGAAATGCAACTTAAAACAACGAGACACTACTTCATACTTATTAGAATGGCCAAAATGCAGAACACTGATAACAAGTGCTGGCAAGGATGTGGAGCAATAGGAATTCATGGATATTGTTGGTGGAAATGCAAAATGGTGCAGCCATTTTGGGAGACAATTAGGCAATTTTTTAATAAAACTAATACTTTCACTATATACTCAGCAACTGTGCTTCTTGGATTTATTCCAATGAGTTGAAAATTTGTTTATACAAAAATCTGCACATTGCTTATGGCAGCTTATTCATAGTTGCCAAAACACATAAGCAACCAAGATGTCCATCAGTAAGTGAATGGACAAACTCTGGCATATCCAATCAGTGGATTATTTTTCAGCACTAAAAATAAATGAGTCATTAAGCCATGAAATGACATGGAGGAAACTTAAATGTATATTGCAAAGAGAAAGAAGCCAATCTGAAAAAACTATACACATTGTATGATTCCAATTATGTGACTCTCTGAAAAGGGCAAAACTATGGTAATAGTAAAAGGATAAGTGGTTTCCAGGGGTTAGTAGGAAGAAAGGATAAGGAACATTTACAGCATGAAAATATAGCCTGATACTATAATGATGGAAACATGTCATTATATATTTGTCCAAATTGATAGTATATAGAGCAACAAGAGTGAATTCTAATGTAAACTATGGACTTTGGATAATGATTTGTCAGTGCAGGTGCCCAGTCTGTAGAAAATGTACCAATCCAGTACAGAAACTTTGTATTGGGTGGTCTGGGAGGCAGCAGTTATCGGGGACATTAAAGTTTCTTCCCAACAAAAACAATAGCATTATTTTAGGCTATCCAAGAAATATTTATGAAAGGTATATACACACAGTGCACCAAAAAATACTAATAAATGTCCAATGTGAGCACCTGTCATATTTTAGAGCCCCAAAGCAACTTGTATTAATTTTATGATATATCAATAAGTTTAGTATTGAAATATTTATACACATTTTTTTCCTGATGTAGACTTTTTTGGGGCAGAATCTGTATATATAACTCTCCATTTTAGAAAGCATATTTTTTTTGGTGTGGTACTAGGTTTCAAATCCAAGGGTGCCCTACCAGTAAGCTACAAGGTATTCCCTAAATTCCTCAGGTTGGCCTTGAACTTGTGGTCAGGCTGACTCAGCTTCCTGAATAGTTGGAGTTATAGGCATGTGCTACTGCCCCAAGGTAGAAAGCAGATTTTGTTTTTACAGGCTATTATGAGTTAGATCATATCCTCTCAAAATTTGTATCTTGATATCTTAACCCCTAAACACCAGAATGTGGTCTTATTTGAGAAGAGAATCATCTTACATATTTGTTAATATAGGGGACCAAGAGATGCAAAGAATGGGAAGGATGGAGAGGGAAAGGGAATGAAAAAAGAATTAAGATGTGTTATGTACATGCACCAATACCCCATGAGGAACGTGATCGTTATACACTGCAAATATGTAGTAAAAAATTAGAAACAAATGATGAGATCATTTGAGCTGAGTGTAGTGGCACACACCTATAATTCCAGCTACTCAGGAGGCTGAGGCAAGGGGACTGCAAGTTCAAATTTGGCCTGAGAAATTTAGTGAGAACTTGTCTCAAAGTAAAATTTAAAAGAGATTGGGTAGGTAGTTCAGTGAGTATACAATGCTTAGAAGGGCAAACAAACAAATACTTAAAAAGATGAAGTCATTAGTGTAGGCCCTAATCTAATGTGACTGGCATCTTACAAAAAAAGAGAATTTGGAAGCTAAAAATGCCACCTATAGATGAAGGCAGAAAAAGGTGATGCTTTGACATGCTAGGAAGACTTTTTTCCAGAACCATTACAAGGAACACAGTCTGGAGCGTGGTCTGGCAATGGTTTAATTTCTGACTGTGAAACAATAAATTGCTGTTGTTTATGTCAATTTATTGTACTTCGTTACAGCAACCCTAACAAACTGATATATAGGCCACGATCATGACATAATAAGCTTAAACACTTAATAACAAAATTTTGGGAAAATAGTTTGTGAAAATTTCGAAAGAATTATGTTTACTTACGGGGTCAGTGAACAAATCAAAACTACAATCATATATTATTTAAGAATAAAAATCAGGTCAGGGATTTAGCTCAGTGGCATGAGCGTCTGCCTTGCAAGTGCGTGGTTGTGAGTTCGATCCCTGGTACCAAAAAAAAAAAAAAAGAATAAAAAACAGTATGTTCACTGGGCGTGGTGCTACACGTGTATAATTCCAGCATTTGGGAGGATCACTGTGAGTTTGAGGCCAGCCTGGACTACAAAGTGAGTTTAAGCCCAGCCTGAACTGTAGTTTCACTATGTATAGTGAACCCTGTCTCAAAAAGACAAAAACAAACAGTATGTTCAAAAGGTATGAATGTGAAGCTACTTTGAGAAACCCTATGGATTTCTTAGGGAAATAACCTTCTATTGAAAATTATTTAAAAACAAATGCTAAATTCTCTAAAGTTTCTCTAAGAGAATACAGCAAATGAAAAAAATGTATTTATTCAAGGAAGTCTATTACACTTCAGCAAAAAAGCAGCTAGAATCTGTGGCCCCAGAGCTACAGTACACCCCGCTCTCCACTTTGCCCCTGCTCCTCCCACCTGATGGCTGCTCCACTCCAGCCAGGTATGGTCAGGAGGCAGAACACTCATTCCTCTCAGTCAACAGTCACCAGTGAGGGCTATGATATCTTACCAGGAAGGTAAGTTACTAGCCTTTCTTATCCTCTCCAATCCTGAGTTGCAAAAACCAAATTTTTGGTGAATACAGTTGAGGTGTTGGGAGCTCCGTTTTTTCTCCAAGGTCCCATTTGTAATGTAAAGGCTCTGCACCACGTATGGCAGGCTGGGAAAATTAAGACCTCATCTGTTGAACCATGACTCCCTCATAGAGGGGAAGAAAGGCTGTTCCTAAGAATACAGAGTACCCAAACACTCCCCAAAGGAACTGACTTTATTTTAAATAGTTGAGTAGTTCAGTCTTAAGGGCATGCTCCAAAACAGTGGTGAGCAATTCAGAGGAAGCTGATAGCTCTATGAGAATAGTTAAGACTTAATAGTTACAATTTTGTAGGTCAGACAGTTTATTACAAAGAATGAGGGAGGAATCTTTTTGGGGTAAGAACCCACCCTGAAGGTTGATGTTGAACCTATACCTTGCAAAGAGGCCCAAATTTTACAGTAATTTATGACCTAGGGCATTGTTGGAAATAACAGAGCGACCAGCTCACAGTTAGTGCAACTGAATAGCAAGATGTGATAACTGAAGTTGGCAGATAGCTGAACAAAAACCAGGGCAAACAGTCAAGAGTCCTGCTAAAACTGCTGCCATCCTCTGGTGACTGTGCGTATGCCAAGGATTTGCCCTCTGAGGAGTGGAGTAAGAAGCTACACACTGCAGGGGAGATAAAATGTCATTAAAATGTCTAACCAAGTCACTAAACAAATAAAATTAAATGCAGTAACAAAAGCAAGCCTGAAAAAAGAGAAAGGAAATCAGTATTCAGATTTATTGCAATATATTGCCTGTTACCCAGTTTTTAAAAAAGAAATAGAAATGAAAATAAAGAAGAAAGTGTAAGTCTTCAGTAAAGGAATAAAAAGCAGGCAACTTAATATAAACTGCCTGATAGTGGGAACAGATGTTGTATTTAACAGATAAAGACTTTAAGCAGCCATTATAAAAATGTTCAAAGAATTAAAGGAAATCCTATTAAAGGAAGCTATGATGACAATGTCTCATCAAGTAGATTGTACCAATAAAGAGATGGACTTTCAAAATAGCCAGATAGAAATTTTGAAATTAAAAAGTGCAATAATGTGAAAAATAAAGGGTTTAGCAGAAGCTATAAACTGACAGAACAATTAGTGAACTTGAAGACAGATTGAGACACACACACAAAAAAAAAAAGAGCAAAAAGAGAGAAGTAAAGACAAATAGCAAAAACTTGAATATAGCGCCTAAGAAAAGTAGGACACCATTAATTGCACAAACATATGCATAATGGGAGGACCAAAGAAGAGAGGGGGGAAATAAAGCAGAAAAATTAGGGTAAATCTGCCTGAAAACATTCCAAATTTGATAATAAATATTAATCTGTATATCCATGTTTTACTTTTTTTGGGGGGGTACTTGGGGATTGAATGCACAATCTTGCACTTGCCAGGAAGGCACTAATTTGTGTATCTAAGAAACTCAATGAATTCTAAGTAAAATAACACAAAAAGATCCACAACTAAACATATGGCAGTAAAAATGCTGAAAGACAAAGCTTGGGAGTAGCAAAAGAAAGGTGACTTGCCACGTATACAGAAACCTCAATCAAATTAATAGCAAATTTCTTACTAGAAACCAAAGAGGCTAGAGGCAGTACATTGAAATGTTCAAAATGCTGAAAGAACAAAACTGTCAGTCAGAAACTCATCTCTAGCAATACTTTCTAGTGTTTAAAAAAACAGATACAAATAAAGACATTGCCATACAAGCGAAAACTGAGAGAATTAGTGATAGCAGTCTCAACTCACAAGAATTAGTAAAGACACCTCTTTAAACGGAAAGTAAGTGATCATAGACTATAATCAGAATTCACATAAAAAAGCACAGTAAAGGTAATTATGCAATTATAAAAATAGTAAAATAGCACACTTCACTTTTCTTAACTGATATAAAATGCAACTGTATAAAACAGTTTATATATATATATATATATATATATATATATAATTATACTTCGCATCTATGACAAACAGCAATGTAACATGTTAGGCATTAGCAGAAAAAAGGTAGGTGAGAGCAAAAATGAAGTGGGGTAAGGAAATGAAAACAGTAACTCAGATCTACAGGACCAAATGACAGGAACTAGAAATGATAAATGATGTTACTATAACAAATTTTGTAAGTATATATTTGCTTTCTTTTCTTTTTTAATCTTCTTTAATACATATAAAATTGTATAAAATAATATTTGTAGCTATATATTGCTTGGTTTATAACCTATACAGATATTACATAAATAGAAGATGTAGTAATTAATAGTACCAGAGAAAGAAATGATAAAAGAGTTTTGTGGAGGTACCATTTCTATATTTTTCCAGAATTAAATCAGTATAAATCTGAAGTAGATTTTGATAAGTTTAATGGTAGATGATAAATCCTACAAAAACCACTTAGAAAATAAACAAAAATATATAATGAAAAATATTATTAATGATTAAAATGTTAACACAGAAAATATCAAGCTAATGCCAAAGAAAGCAGTAAAAGAGAAAAAGGGGAAAGATAAGATACTCAGAAAACAAAAATGGGCAAATCCAACTATGACAATAATATTAAATATAAATGATTTAAACTAACCAGTCAAAAAGCAGAGATTGTCAGACTGGATTTTAAAAAAACACATCCAAGCCAAGGATTTAGCTCAGCAGCATAAGCTCCTGCCTTCCAAGTGCGTGGTCGTGAGTTTGATCCCTGGTACCAAACAAACAAACAAAAAAAACCCCTCCCCAAACCTCACATCCAACCATATGCTGTCTAATGGCAGCACAGTTAAGATTTAAAGATTATAAACAGATTGAAAATAAAAGAATAGAAAAGAAATATGCAAACAGCAACCATATAAAAGCTTAGCTAGAGATATAGAAGCTAATATTGGATAAATCAGACCTTAAAGCAAAAACTATCAAATGTCAGAATGGAGAGGCAATTTATAACAATAAAAGTGTTGATCAATAGGTATGAGGTGTCACCAAAATACTTTAATGCTTTTCTCATTGAAACCATAACAATAAAAATCAATAACATAAACAGCTTACAAAATTAAAAAAAATACACTTAGGAAACACGGAGAGTAATAATAAAGATAAAAGCAATAAAACTAAAAAGACTAACAAAGGAACAGTGTAAAGAGATCCACAAGCATTTTTTTTTGACAATGAGTGCATGAGGACAAACAAGCAACAACTCTTCTAAATAAATTTTAAGAGTGAAAAAAGGAAAAATATAAAGAGGCCATTACAATAATCAATGAAAGAAAAGAGATGAGAATGACAAGATTATTATATACAACTCTTGCTCCATGAGATTTAAAATCTGCACAAGAAAGATAACTTTTCCAATAAATTAGGCCACTAAACACAGAAGAAACTAAAGAAGCAGTTATCTCACCAAATACTAAAGCCTAGACTGTTCTATAGATAAATTATCTTGTACTTTTAAGGGTAGATAATTCTCAAGTCATGTAATTTACTGGGCATATGAACGTTAAAAATGAAAACATTCAAGAGAGGCATTTGAAAGCAGAAGTCCTTCCAGGTGCACATTCCTCCCCCAGGGTGAGGCCCCCTGCACTACAGGTTGGGCATCCCCCAAGCTCCTCTGGGGCCCACATTAACCAGCAGACCCTGCCCGACTAAGTGCATTTCCACTTCTCTGGAGCCTCAGCCCTGTGCCCGGCTGCAGCTCTCACCCGATCCTGGGAGGATGTTGATCACACCCTTGGGAATGCCAGCCTTTACTGTCAGCTCTGCAAACTTCAAGGCTGTGAGTGGTGTCACCTAGGATGGGACAAAGAGAAGAATGTGTAAAGAAGAATATGGAAGCAGGCCCAGCCTTCCTCTCTCTGCAGCCCCAGCTGGAAGCAGGGAGACAGCAGGAATGGATTAGGGCATCAGGAAGACCAACCACAGCGGGCATTGCCAACCCACTTAGCTTCCCTCACAGCTCCAACTGGGAAGAAGGGCTGTCCTAGCTTCTCTTTCTAGCAGGGCCCCAGCCTCAGAAGGCTCTAGCTCACACTGGAGTGCAGTTGTTCCTGAACTCTTGGTAAAACCAGCCTCTCTTCTGAGAACTACCAGCATGAGGATAGAGATGAGAGCATCTGGTGAGGTGGGCACTGCCTTGGCACCAGGTGCCCTCCTGAAGTTCCAGTGCACCCGGCTGTCCCTGAATCTGTAACTTTGATTACTGTTCCACTTCCGCAAACCAAAAGGGAGGTCATTTTCTAGCCCTTCAACTCCTGTCCTGTGTGCCTACAATCCTTCTTCTGGCTTCTTACATTTCTGACCCAGATATCTTTCCTTGTCAAGGTTAGGTCACTCCCCATCCCCCACAAAGCCATTGCTGAGGGCTGAATCCATGGGAGCTGGCTCAGGTCTTAGACCTTGTCAGGGCCTTTTCTCCTTTTCTCAGGGCTGAGGGAACCTAAGGTCAATGGGCAAGTAAGAAGGATCTTACTGGACGCAATGACCTTAATTTGTCAGTGTCCTCCCCTCCTCCAATGAAGCAGTTAGGTTAAGGTCTTCTTGGGGGTTTATTGCAATGCTTAAATAAGCCAAGCTATGGAGATTACTAGATAATTTGTTATATGTATTACAGTGCTGGAAATGTCAGCTATTGTTAGTGATTTTGTTAATACCCTTGGGCCAGAGTGCGTCACAGAAACTGGAGAGTTGAGTGGCCTCCTGGGTGCCCTGTCTACAACACATGGCACATCTTCCTTGCAGTTTCTCCTACCACCCTGGGAGGCAGGCAGTGGAGGGAAAGTTATCAACAACAGATGAGGAAACAGGCTATGGAGGGTGTTCTCACCCACGGTCTGCATGGGTGACCACTGAAATCCCACTTTTAGTCTCCACATGGCAGCCTTCCTGGGAAGGGCTGAAGGGGCCACAAATCCCACCTCATCCTGCTTTCCTGTACAGAGAATGCCTGCAGGCCCTGCTGAGTTGACCCCTACTCACCTGGGCAGGCTTGATCACCACAGTGTTCCCAGCAGCTAGGCAGGCGGCTGTCTTCCAAGACAGCATCATCAGGGGATAGTTCCAGGGGATGACAATGCCACAGACCCTGTCATATGAAAGAAGCAGGTCTTTGTCCCTCTCCTCAGCCCAGATTCCCACAATAGACTTACTTTCTTTTCTCTTCTCTGAGGGCCTGGCCTCTACTCTCAAAGCCAGGATCCTGACAAGGCACCAACAGTCCTTTCGGAGATGGGTCGTCCTGTCCTTTCCATCCCTGATGAAGGGGTATGAATGAGTCCAACAGTAACACTCTCTCTAACTGGACACAGTGGTGTTGGACACTGGTCAGTTTCTGATGAAGTCAGTCCATAGGAGAAGCCCTGATGGGATTTGTATACATGAAGCATTAGTGCCCAATGTCAGTGCCACCACAGAGGGCACATGTGTCTCATACGCAGGATTCTGGGAGCACAGACCCGAGGGCCAGCAAGTACACTGTCTAGGTCTGAAAGCTGTGTGTCCTGCGAGGGCTGGGCTGGAGCTGGCGCAAGCATGCCTAACCCCATACACTCAGCAGGCCCAGAGGGGCAGGGCAGGAGCAGGGAGAAGAGTGTGGGGTTACTGAATGTTCCCAGGGAAGTGGGGTGTGGCCACTTGTTAGAGTGAGATGTGGGCTTTCAGAGGGCTCCACACAAGAAAACACATCAAAAAAGTCCCTAAACAGATTTGTATGTTGAAGTCTTAACATCCAGACTGCAAAATGTGACTTTGTTTGGAAACAGGGTTGTTGTAGGTGAAACAAATGAAGGCAAAGTCACAGTGGACACAGGGGAAGGCTCCTAATCCAACGTGACAGCTGTCCTTATGAAAGAAAGCCATGTAAAGACCTACAGGGGAACACCAAGTGGTCATTAAGCTACAGATTGGGGTGACACTTCTGTGAGCCAAGGAATGACAAAGAAGGCCAGTAAATCACCGTATGACGGCCTTGATCTTGAATGTGCCATCAAGTCTCATATGAGCACAGTCCTCATGTGAGTACAGTTTGGTTGTAAGCCTCTGGCTCTGGAGAGGGGACTGAATCTTTAAGATGTGGGGCCTTGTGGGAGGAAGTCAGGTCATCAGGGGAGTGCCCTTCAAAGAGATGTTGGAACTTGGATTCTTACTGCCTTTCTCTGCATGGCGACTACCACGACACAGAGGCCTCCTTTGCCACATGGTGTATATTGTGCCAACACAGACTCTACGCAATAAGGACAAGCAACTATAGATTCAAATGTCTGAAGCCAGGATCCAAAATAAGCCTCCCTATTAAGTTGATTATCTCAGGTATTTTGTTATAGTAACACAAAAGTGACTAACATATCCTAGATATCAGGCCTGAAAGAGATTCTCCCCGAGTTCTCAGAAGAAAACACCTCCCCAAACTGTGAGCCAATAATTTTCTGCTGACTGAGTCACTCTATTTGTGGTTCTCTGTGGTATCATCCTGAAGAAACTCAAACATCTGCCAGTCAGGGGAAAGATAGAACAGCTCAGGAGTGGGAGTCTGCAGAGCCTACCTTGAGAGTAGAGGTGTGGGACCCAGGAACTAGGTGAATACATCCCCCTCAAGCTGCCTTAAGAACCGACCTTTCACTAACCTTGCTACCCCACCTATTTTTGTCAGTGGTCTTTCTCAGGGGAAGACCTTGTGGGTTCTGCTCACCCAGTAAGACAAGCCATCCTGTGGATCTGAGGCCTACTCCTCCCTCCTGTCTTTCAGCCCAACCTTGCCCCATGAGCCTGTCCCTTCTCTGTGCTCAGCCCAGGGCTCTGAGACAATGGCAGATGAAGCAATTTTTCTCAGTAGAGCCTTTCAGCTCTGGTGGATGTTGGGGCCAGCATACAGGTTCCTGGGTGAGCTCATGTGTGTGCATGTGTGCGACTGAATTACTGAAACTTCAAATGTTGATTCTAAAGTGGTCACTGCCAAGTTGCCTCTAGCAGGGGTGGACCTGCCTCCCTATAGTAGATGGGTATGCTCTTCTCTCTACCTCTGCACTGGGACCCTCTGGAGAGTAGGTGCTTAGTTTTTGGTTGTAATGTGCATTTTCCCAGGCCCTAGTCAGATGTCTGCTTAAGTTACATTTGTATTTTTCCTGCTTAGCTTAGTTCTGGTATCTGTGGTTTGACTTTGGTGGTGAATCTCGATTGTCAACTTGACTGGATCAAGAGATGCCTAGAAAACTAGTTAAGCCGGGGATTTAGCTCAGTGGCATAAGCACCTGCCTGGCAAGCGCTAGGTCATGAGTTCAATCCTCGGTACCAAAAAAAAAAAAAAAAAAAAAAAAAAAAAAAAAAAAAAAAAAAAAAAAAAAAAAAAAAAAAAGAAAGAAAGAAAGAAAGAAAACTAGTTAAACACTCTGCTGGGTGTGTCATATGAAGGTCTTTCCAGAGATAACTTGGCATATAAGATAACAAGCAAACTAAGTGGGAGGAGTGTTAATGAGCATTCTGGGGGCTGGCATGTGATTATAGTGTATATATGCTTGAAAAGTATCCATATAGCTGTACCTTGCCCTGGGTATGGACTCACCCAACAGGCTCTTTCCTGGTCAAGGTCAGGTTGCGGTTGGGTCTGGCTTGGTTGATGGGGATGGTGCAGCCCTGGAAGAAGCACAGGGGCATTACTGGGGGTGGGGTGGCTCTCAGCCTTTTCACTTTGGGAAGATGGCCCCCACTGGGGCCCAGAAGAAACAAGGTCTTGCTCAAGTACTAACTCCCCCAATACACAGCTGGATAGGAGGCCAAAGATACCAGTTTACACATTCTGAGGAATGACAGAGAAGACAGCCAGGATGGGTAAAGTTCTGGCTCTACTTTCAGCCTAGCAGACACAGCCCCAAGGCAGGAAGTAGGAAAGGGTGTTTAGCTTTGATATCTGGGCAAAGAAAAGATGAGGGTGGGCTAAGAGGTTAGGCTCCCCTGCAGCTGAAAGTGGCTGAATTAGCACAGGATGTCCAGGGAGTGGAGGCTCCAGTGGGATGTGACAGGGCTGCAGAAAAGGGGGCAGGCAGCCCTCTGGTCATGCCATATCTTGCCCTCTTCAGCCCCTGGTGGACAGGAGAGCAGCTGCAGAGCTCAGGTATGCAGAAGCACTGTGAGCGTCTCCTTCAGTGATATGTGTTCCAGTGGACCTTAAGATAGGAGATGAGGCATACAGGCCTAGAATAGAAACCACAGCCCCAGGAAAGCACTCTGCTTTCTCCAGTTAGTGGAGTGTTACAAGACTCACAGGAGCCCTGCCAGCAGCCAGCAAGGATCTGGGCCTTGAAGCAATGGAGAATTGAACTTGGTCTGGATAAACTTTGCGGACAGAGATTGCTAATGGAAGCCAGCTCTGCCTCAGATCCTCATGATATAGCCCAGCCCAGCTCACACCTTCCCTTGCTGCTATAGTTTGGATCTGGAATGCTCTCCAAAGGCTCATGTGTTAGAAAGGCTTGGTCCTAAGGCCGATGCCACTGGGAAGTGGCAGAAACTTTAGGAGCCAGGGGTGGGGGGAGCCACAGGAAGTCAGGTCAAGGGCGTGTGGCCCTTGAAGGAGACTGCAGGACCATCGTTCCTCTCACTATCCTTTGTTTCCTGGCTGCCTGAGGTGAGCAGCTTTGCTCTGCCACACACTCCAGCCCTGATGTGTTACCTTACTACAGGTCCAGAAGCAACCAGACCAACTGATTATGGACTAGAACCAAAACCATAAGCCAAAATATGCCTTTTCTCTTTATAAGTTGGTTATATCAGGTATTTCATATAATAACATAAAGCTAATACAGTGGTGAAACCCTGTTATTGAGCCTCCCTGGAATTTCCACCTGCAGAAACTTGAACTAGTAAGTGGGTGTTGTTTTAAGCTCTCCATCATGATTCACAGTGTGCAGGCCGGTCTATGACCCTGGGAGGTTCCTCTCTACGAGCCTGCCCATGTAAGCATTGTTACTGTGGGCTAAGCCCAGGCCCCACCTGGATCTTGTCACACCAACCAGCAAAGTAGCGAAAGGTCTGGATAGACATGCCCACATGAGTCTTCAGGGCTAGTGTGTAGACAGCACCTGCATCCAGGGCCTCAATGGTGGCTAGCTCTTCCTGGTGCTGCTCCATGAGATCTGCCAATCTGGAGAAGGACAAGAGAAGGGGTACGAGTTGGGTTCAGGCCTGGCACAGTTTTTCAAGGTGCTTCTTCATAGAATCAGTGGTCCCACCCACCATACCACTCCCAGGTCTGCCACATTCAAGACAAACTGACCTCAGTTTCTTCAACTGTACAATGGGCCAATAACATTCACTTTACGGGGCGGGCATCATCCAGTCTCTGTCCCTCTCACTTTCCCTTCTCCTTCCTGCTTCCTTTCCTGAAACATCTGTGGACTGACTACTTTATAACACCTCTCCCCCCACCAAATTACACTGTACTTGCTGCAGACAGAGAAAGATCTCCATTTCCTGTCCTGTCTTTGGACAGCTTCAACTAAGAGAAAGCATGTTTGCTTTATAAAGTCTACTGTGAACCTGTCTCTCTGCTGTCCAGTTGCTCTCCCAGGCTGCTGAAAGGCAAACTGCCAAGGGCAGCCTGGAAGTTACAAGATTCTCACCTCACTGATGAGAAGTTCTCAACTTTTAAGGGGGCAAGGTAGAAGGGGAAAGATGGAGAATAGAGATCTAGAGCAGGCTTAATCTTGCAGACAGCATACAGGTCCGGAGACAATTATGTTACCAAAACTGGCTGGCCTGTTTCTACCCTGTCCTTCTCTGCACACAGATATCATGCTACCTAATATATCTAAGGTGTCCTTTGCCCACAGCCACCTACACCCTCAAAGATGCCCTACAGCTGCTTAACTCACTCGGGTTTTAGCCATAATTCTGTTTCATTGATCAGCCCCGAAGTCCTGTCCCCAGTTTATTCTGGTGCTCTAGAATTCTCATCCCTTCTTCCTTTTTCCTCTAGCCTTACCCAGATGCTCAGATAAGTCAGTCCTCTTGCCTCAGGATCTCTGGGAACCACACTGCACCAGGGGTGCTCTGCAGCCACGGCCCTAGGAGATCCTGTCCCACCTTTCTCCCCAGGGCATTTTAACCCAGCCTCTGTCTTGATAAGGTGCAGCAGGGCCAGCCATAGGTACACCTCCTCCAAGGGCACCAGGAATTTGCCCAAGACAGGGACTCAAACACTTGGGCACTCAAAGGCTCTTCAATCACTTTCCCACCCAGTCTCCACTTGGAGCCACACAGAGTCCACCTTGCTGTCATTGTGGTTGGTAGGCATTATGAAGACATATGCCACCAGATGGCAGCAGAGCATCTGGGGGAAGGCTCTTTAAATTGAACAAGCTCACTGTGTACCCCAAAGGCTCCCACAAGATTCCTGAGTGTTAATGATTCCAGCTCTAGGAATCATTTGTCACTAGACAATGCCTCCCAAAATTGATTGGTTCTCCAAGAGGCCTGGAAACTTCAGCAGGTTGAGAATGCTCCATTTCTCTAGTCCTTGCCTGTACTAATCCCACATTCTCAATTCAGTTTTGCAAGCCATGCAGGTTCCTCTCTGGTTCTCTGCTGCAGGGTGACCCTGTCATTTTAAGCTTCTGAAACGGACACAAAAGCCATTTTGTCTACAAGGCTAAATCAGGTGCTCTCTCTCCTGCCAGCTGACAAGTCAAGGTGGGACCACATCATAAGCAGCTTCACACTGTGGGAGCCCTTCCAGGATGCCTGGTTGGGGCTGATCATGTGAGCTACATCTCCCAGGCAACCCCAGCTTATATCCTCCATGAATCACAGGCTTCCTTTTCACCTCCCCACCTTAGGCATCTTTCTCCTAAGGCTACTGTTGTCTGCAGATGTCCATCCTGCTTAAGTTTCTTCCTCCAAGAAGTTTTCTGAGTCTCAGGATAGGATCCTTCAGCCTAGTCAGACTGGCATGATTTCCCCAGGGCCCACTTCTCCCTGACTTCCCCAGGACTCCAGGAAACAAGACTTTTGTAGGAAAGGATCCTCCAGTTCCCAAGCTGAAGGTGTTAATGGTTACAGGTGGGTCCCGGGCTTTCACCTGTATAGCAGCCGGCCCCGATCCCGTGCGCTGATCTTTCTCCACAGCCCATTCTCAAAGGCGTCCTTTGCTGCAGCCACTGCCTTGTCAACGTCACTGACCTGGGCCAGGGATACCTGGCAGATAACCTGTGGTAGAAGCAGAGTGTGATGGTCCTCCCTGGGGTTGATTTACAGAGATACCCCATAGCTTCGGTAGCCTCCTACTGAGGCCTCAGGGAGGCAGAACTCCCAACCACATGAGCAGGCTTAAAGGGGACACTTGGTCAAGAGGGGCCTGGGAGAGCTTACGCATGAAGGGGGTCTGTTTGTGTTCCTCTTTCAGAGCACTTCTTACATTCCCACAGAGCCCAACAGGAACAAGAGCCAGGCTAGGGCTACAAGGCTAAGGGTCAGCTGGGTGTGATTCACTAACTTGTTGAGTCCAGCCAGAAGGCTCTAAAGGGAAACAGACTAGACATTGGAAGTGACTGAACCATGTGCCAGTCTCTGATCTGCCCCTGTTCCTCTGCCCCGTTTCTGCCCTGACAGTGCCCCTTACATACAGCGCAAGGACCCTGGAGCTGGCAAGGGGAGCCTGCAGGGGTTGGGGGAGGGAACAATAGGGCTGGCATCTCCTTCCTGGTCACCGTGAGCAGCACTGCTTCCCCATCCAAGGACCGCATTCCTTCCAGGCAGCCCCATTCATGCTGTGTTCCTGATGTTCCAGTCCCGAGGGCCTCACGCTATCCTATCTGTCCTTGTTCCCTGTCTATCCTTTTGGACACTGCTATTCCTTCAAATCAATTTCAAATGATCTATTCTGAGTGTGCTCTGGTTTCTGAAAGGATTGAGTGACACTACAAGACAGGGTAGGACTGAAGATCATCAGTATGCATCCATAAGAGCAAGTCTTATCTCATGAGATGTATTCTGCGTATTGGATCTTGACATTAAGAGAGTCACAGGCAAGAAAGTCTGAAAAACACAGCATTCCATGTAAAGAAGAATTTGCTGGTGGGAGGCATATGAATATTAGCATCCTAGAGTCACTGTTGCATGGGAGGGGAGTCAATGGCTTATTTCTTCTGAGAGCTTTAACCCTGTTTTCAGTGTCTGAAGCAGATTCAAGTCCCTCGGTAGCACTCCTGCCTTCCACAAACCCCTGTCTCATCTTCCCACTCTATTCCTGTCCTTGTAAAACTGCTGAACAGAGGCCCCTGGCTGAAACCCAGGTTGGGGAGGAAGAGGTGAGGGGAACAGGCAAGAAGGGGGCTCTGGGCCAACACTCACACTTCCATCTGTTGGGTTGATGGTATCATAGGTTTTGGAAGCCTCAGCATCCACAAAAGTGCCCCCAATGAAGAGCTGGTGTGGCATTCGGACAGTCAACTTGTTCACTGCCTTCTCCACCTGAGAGGGAAGGTACAGCTGCAGTGTGGGGCTTTCACACATGGGAGCAATGAAAGGTATGCACACTGGGACACACACATGCATGACCAGGGGCTGAGGCTTTGGGAGCTGTGCTAAGGGACAACTGTTATGGCAGCTGAGGGATAAGAAGAGACAAACAGCACAAAAGGTGTACACTGCCTGGACCAGAGTCCTCAGGCTAATTATAGAGCACCCTTCTTAGGGCTGGGGGATTCTCAGCATGTAGGAAGTGCTGCAAGTAGCAATGCTCTTTGAGCCACAAGAAATGCTGTTCCCACCATTCCTTTCTTGATGAAACCACAATTGTATGTTGAACTCAGGAGTTCCTGAGGATCCCCCACCACTACCACCAATCTGTTAATCAACTGTTTGCCTATTGACTATCTCTAGGGCAATCTAGGGTCACCCCCTGGCCACCTGTACACTATCAGCTTCTGTTTCAAATCACCAACTAAATGAGTTACCTCAAAGCTCATTCTGTTGGGAGCTGGTAGTCTAACAAGATATCCAGAGGTGAGATGTTTTAAAGAGTTTCTTTAAAAATAATATTTTTAAAGATTAATTATTACACTTTCATTAATACAATTTGAAGGTATAGGATCAACTGGCATCTGCTCCCTGGTCACCGTGAACAGCACTGCTTCCCCATCCAGTTTTCCTTACTGGACTAAAAGTTTCATTTTACTTTTGGTCTCATGTCTTGAGACACAAAATGTGACTCATGACTCAGCACTAGACAGCAATATCCACCACTGAATTTACCCTCTGCTGATGCCTTGGGCTGGCCAGGGCTCCAGGGAGATCTTGGCTCCCAGGATGTCCAGCCTCCCCTGTGTGTCACTGTGGATCCACAGATGCAGATTCCTGAGGGGATATAGGATCATGCCCATCCAGAAGGGCCCAGGACTTACGTAGTCAATGACACACTCGCCCTCTTCATCTTCCCCTCTCAGCTTCCTCACTAAGAGCTGGATGAAGTCCCCGAAAGTGGTTGCCATGTAAACGTCTTCATTTTCTAGCTCCAGGCCATCACACAGCTCCTTCACTTCCTCAACCAATCTGGAGGGAGGAGATGGAGCATGGGGAGCTTGGGCAGAGGCTTTGAAGACCTGAGTGGGTCCAATGGCAAAGGAAGTGGTTTCGAACACAGTTACCCTTATCAATGCCTTGGCCCCAGCATTCCAAATGTGATCATCCACCTAGAATTGGGATTAGAAGCCCAGGATGTGGACTCAGAAGGTTTCAAATTCTCTTATTACTTACCAAATTGTGACACTGGGTACAAAACTAAAACCTCTATATCTTAGTTTCTTCATTTATAAAGTAGAAATGATAATAATCCCTCTACCATTTTGTAATAAGTAAATGAAACAACCCACCTATTAACAATAAAAACTAATAGAAAATTAACAACAATGTTAGAAGACACTTAAAATGAAAAGATAAGTCAAAGATTGGGGGAAAATATTTCAAAATCACATATCTGATGAAATACTTCATATTCAGAATATATAAAGAACTTTTCAAACTCTATCCTGGGAAATGGATCCACTTAGAAATAGGTGAAAGTCTGAATAGATGCTTTACCAAATAAGAAATGGAAAATACCAAATGGAAAATAAGAATATAACAAGATACTCACGGTCATTAGCCATTAGGTCATTAGACAATTCAAATTAAAGACCCAGTGAGATACAGTTACATATTTATTAGGATGTTTAGAATGAAACAGCCTGTTGCTCTGTATATACTTTGCATTCATGAGGCCCTAGGTTTGATTCCCAGCATCTAAGGGGAGAGGAAGAGGGAGAGACACATAGACACAGAGACACAGATAAAGACAAACAGAGATTAGACAGAGTCAGAGACAGAAACTCTTATATTGTTATGGGTTAGATCAAAAATGTGCTGAAAATCTCATGTATTTGGAAGTGACTGGATCATGGGAACTGATCTATTGATGAGTTCATAGCTGGGTAGGGCCAGTTGGAGGAAGTGGTCACTGAGGGCGTTTGTGCCTTTTCACTGTGAACTGAAACTTTTGAAAATGTGAGACAAATACAGTGGTGTCTTGGTTTACAAACTTAATTTGTTTTATGATTTAGGGGAAGATGGCTGTGTCAGTGCTTGTGTTTGCGTGGAGAAGATGGCCATGGCTGTCTGTCACCTGATACACAGTTTCTGTATGGAAGCAAACTTTTGTTAAACACTTTTGTTTGAGAATGGAGTTGTTTGCAAACAGAGGCGCTCATGAACCAAGCTAAATCACTTCATATTTTATGCCTTCTGTGTCAAGCATTTTGTCTGAGAAATGGTAATGGTGATCAATACCCATACCAAACACTGGTAAAGATACAGAACAACTGAGAAACTGGAACTTTCCTAAACTGCCTGTAGAGATGCAGATGATACAACTTGGTAAAGCAGTCTGGCATTTCTTAAAAGTTAAATGTACACAACAGAGTGTCTATGGTAACAGGGATGGAGGTTATGCATGGGCTCAACAACATGGATTGTCACTCACCAAGGCAGATCTGGCTGTAGTCACTGCTGATGCCCAATATACCACGAACAAAGATTAACACTGAGCGTCTGATTTTCCACTATTCCCTGGGGAGATCAGCCTGCAGCCTGGTGGCAGCAACACATTATATTGGACTGCATCTACCATGGAAAGGACAGCACTTTGCCCTGGCATAGACACTGATTCTAGATATGGATTTGCCTTCCCTTCATGTAATGCTCCTGTCAAAACTAGCATCTGCGGACGTACAGAAGGCTTCATCCTCCATCATGGAACTTCATGCAGCATTGCCGCTGACTAAAGAACACAGTTCAGGACCAAAGAAGTGATTTTTGCAACAGGATAATGCTCATCGAAGTCATTGGTCTTACCATGTTACTCACCATCCAAAGTTCTTCAAAAGGATTTTCAAAAGGCTGCCAATGATGTGAATTGGTATCCACCATAGCCAAGTGTCAAGGTTTATGTCAGTGGCCCCCAGGCCTCATGCATTTGCATTGTGCATTTGTGATTGGTTCATTGTCTAGCACTTGGATTGATGGTGTCAGTGCTACACCCGCCTAGGGGTGGAGCCAGCATACAATGTAATGGCTGGAAGAAGGCGTGTCTCTCTCTCTTGCTGGTTTCTGACTTGTGGTTTGCAGCCACCATGAACTGTGGCCCTGCCATGCCACCCTGCCTTGGAGCCAACTGAGTATGGACTGAAACCTCCAAAAACTGTAAAAAAAATAAACCTTTCCTTTCTCAACTTTGGGCATCAGGTATTTTGTCTCAGCAACGAGTAAAAAGTAACTAAGACACCAGGATTCGTTGGTCCAGGAATCAAGGGTGGAAGTAGAAATGTTACCACTCACCATTGCCCCTCGTGATCCAATAGCAAAATGTTTGATTACTGTTTCCAAGATCTTACGCTATGCTGGCTTAGAAGTCTTAGTTCCAGAGGGTGGTAATGTTTGTACCAGGAAGCCCAACAGTGATACCCTGAACTATAAGCAAGATTTTCCTCTGGTCATTTTGGTCTTCTCATGTCTCTAGGTCAACAAGCTAAAAAGGGAGTTATAATGTTGGCAGAAGTGATTGACCCAGACTGTCAAGGGAAAATTGTAATATTATTCCAAAGTGGAGGCAAGGAAGAATATACTTGGAGTGCAGGAGATCTCTTTGGGCACCTTCTACTATTATCGTGCCTTGTTATTAAAGTCAGTAAGAAACTACAACAAACCAATTCAGGCAGGATGACAAGCAGTCCAGAACCTTCAGGAATGAAGGTATGAGTCACCTCACCAGGGAAAGAACCAAGACCTTCTGATGTGCTTGCTAAAGGCAGAGATTATACAGAATGGATAGTAGCAACAATAGTTCTAAATACCAGCTATGGCCCTATGATCAGCTATAGAAATGAGGATTATAAGTATAATAGTTTTCTCCCAATCTGCTTCTACTGTAATATCATGTTGATAGACTTAATATTGATTCTTAACTACTGTTAAATCTATTTATAATGTTCAAGTTATGAAATATGAGGAGTAAACATCACTTAAAGAAAACTTGCTTTCTATTCTGGGGAGAGAATTAGTGCATTTGTTTGTACACAGAATAGTTATAAAATGTTGGGTGTAATCATGATCTTGCCCTTGTACCTGGAGACTATGGTTTCAAGAAATGTGTCTTGACAAATTGACAAGAGGTAGATTGTGATAGTTAATTGATAGTGTCAATTTGAGTAAGAAATTCTCAGCTAAATTGGGTCAGCATAATTCTTGGTGTGCAGAAGATAGAAGACCCACCCTGGGCATGCTTGTCACCTGAGTGGTGTAAAAGGAAACAAGTGATTCCTGCTTCTGTTACTTTGGAGTAGCTCCAGACTTCTCCTTCACCTTGGACATCATTTCCTGGTTTCCACTGAAGACTCTTCAGCCTCCAGCACAGACCTTTGGCCTCCTGACACAAACTCACACAAGACACTGCACTAAGCTCCAGGTCTTTGACTGGATCCTTCTGATCTCCAAGGCTCAGATAGAGCTTTTGCACTTTTCCACACCTGATTCTGTGGTTGGTCAGTATAAGCCAATCTCGTAGATTCTCATACATTTGTATATCTTGCGTTTTAGTTTGTTTCTCTAGTAAGCACTGACTGATACAGCTGGGTACAAGACAGCAAAGCAGGAAGTTCTAAAAATATATCCCTCTCAAACAACTATTGAATGAATAAGAGCTATCTTAATCTAACATTTTAGAGAGCTTAGTTTGTTTATTTGTTTGTTTGCAACTCTGGGTGACAGAAGCAGAAGCACTCTACTACTGGGCTACCCAGTCCTTTACATTTTTTATTTTGTGACAGGATCTCACGGTGTTGCCTAGATAGGACTCCAACTTACAATCATCCTGTCTCAGCCTCCCAGAATGCTAAAGTGATATGGGTATGCCACTGCACTCAGTTTAGTATAATGAAATGGTTGCAGAAACCGTGGGAAACATGTTGAAGAGGCTGGTAAATGTTGGTAAGTTCAGTGAATTTCAGCCTTTCAGGAGGTATCAACTGCCCACTTCCCTTCACCACAGGAAGAGAGTGAAAATGCTGGGCACATTCCTGGTGCAGCTTGCTGAAGCCAGGGTGAACAATGAGAACCTTGTTCTCCAAATGTTACAGCTATGTTCTGAACACAGATGTTGCATTTGATGGCTGAGAGGCTGGCACAAAGTCTAAAGTGAAGCTATGAGATGTAGTGAAAGACAGAGTAAGTATTTAAAAAAATTATTACAGTAAAAGATACACTGCCATTCACCTGCCTCAAAATACTGCCCTTTGCTTTGAATACACTTATCATTCTTGCTACTTTTTGAAGCAGTTCAGGAAGTCCTCTTCATGAGTGTGTATCTTGGCTGCCTGGATGTCCTGATTAAATTCAAAATGTTTACCTTTCATAGTCATTTTGAGCTGGAAGTCACATGGTACCAGATCTGGTGAATAAAGTGTTTGGGAACATATTTTAATGTTCTTATGAGTCTGCCTTTCTCTGGGATGATGCTCTTCAGCAGTATTCGCTGTATTTTTGATCACACATCATAAAGACACTCACAAAAGAGGTCTTCCATAACTGCTTCAGAAAGTGCCAAGAGCAATAGGACAAGTGTGTTTGAAGTAATGCAGAGTGTTTTTTTTTTTCTTTTCTTTTCTTTTTTTTTTTTTTATCGGTACCAGGGATCGAACTCATAACCATGCACTTGCAAGGCAGGTGTTTATGCCACTGAGCTAAATCCCCAGCCCCCAATGCAGAGTATTTTGAAGGCAATTAATGGCAGTTTGTCTTGTACTATAAGAAAATTATAAATTTTTTAAAATTTAAATATTCACTGTATATTTTAATTTAAATCTCTCTCTTCTAGGAGATTTAATTCCTTCTCCCTCCTCCCCTTTGAGAGTCAGATATTTAGAGAGATCTCTGTCATATCAAAAAACAATGGAACAAAACTATCAGTGACCACACACGACAAGGAATACACCATAAATAGATGGTCCTAAACTTCAAAAATAAAACTGAGCTATCCTAAGAAATGGGAGAATTGGATTTTCAGAATTATCACAACATAACATTCTGGATGTCCAGTTCTGAACAACAAAAACAAATTTGAACAACATGTGAGGAAAATAGAAAAATAGAGCCCATTTTTAGGAAAAACAGAATTTGAAAGATGGTATCCCCAAGGAAGAAAAGTATTAGAATTATTAATCAAAGATGTTCAATCAACTGGCTCAAATATGTTCAATGAGCTAAAGAAAACCATGAACAAAGAACTAAAGGAAATCAAGAAATTGATGTATGAACAAAATTAGAATATCAGTAGAGAAAGGTTATAACAAAAAAACCAAACAGAAGTTCTTGTGCTGACAGCTGCAGTTAACTGAAACACTCACTAGAGACATTCACCAGCAAATATGAACAGTCAGAAGAAAGGATCAATAAACTTGAAGTTACATAGTCCAAAAAGCAGAAAGATAGAAGAATGAAACAAAAATGAACAATACTTCACAGAACACGCCAAGATATTCATTTTAGCAGCCCCAGAGAAAAAAATACCGAAAGAAAAATCTGAAGAAATGCAGGTCTTAAAAGTCCCCCAATCTGAGGAAACACATGAATATGCACATCCAAGAAGCTCGATGAACTGACGCAGGATAAACTCAAAAGGAATATTGAGACATATTATAATCAACTTGCTGAAATTCAGAGATGGTTTGGAAAGCAGGAGGAGTGAATTATAGGACATGTAAGGGATCCTGAGTAAGATTAAGAGCTGATTTCCATTAAAATGCCCTAGAGGCCAGAAAGTAGGGAGATGACATATTTAAAGTTATAAAAGAAAAAAAAAAAGAATTTTATACCTGTCAAAACTATTTTTTCAGGTTGAGGCAGAAGAGCTGCAAATTCAAACCCTGCCTGGGCAATTTAGTGACTTAGTGAGACTCTGTCTCAAAATAAAAAATTAGAAAGGCCGAGAATGTAGCTTAGTGCAAAAGTCCTGGGTTCACTCCCTAGTTATCTGCCCCCTATAAAAACAAACAAACAAACAAACACCCCAAAAATTATCTCTGAAGAATGAAGGAAAAATTAAAAACAGATATACAAATGTTGTGGGAGTTCATTACTAATAGCCATGTTTTACAAAAGCTGCTCATGGGGTGGCCAGGGACTTAGCTCAGTGGCATAAGCTCCTCCCCTGCAAGCGTGTGGTCGTGAGTTCAATCCCCAGTACAAAAAACAAAAACAAAAGACAACTCATAGGAGACTTTCAGGCTGAAATAAAAGGATCTTTGATAGCAAGTTGAAGATGTAAGAAAAAAGAACATAAGGAAAGGCAAATATATAAGCAAATATCCAACAATATAATTGTAGTTTTACTGTAGTCCATAACTTCTCTTTTTTTCTATCAGCTATAATAGTTATTGTATAAAATAATTTTCAATCTATATTAATGGGAATACAATGTAGAAAGACACTACCTGTGATAACAACAATACAAAGGAGAAGGAATGGAGATGTAGAGGATTAGAATATTTGAGTACTGTTAAAACCACAATGGTACTACCCAAAGTAAGTTGCTATAAGTATAAAATGTTAATTGTAATATCAAGGTAATAACTAAGAAATAACTAAAAATATACAGTGGGGCCAGGAATTTAGCTCAGCAGCACAGTGCCTGCTTGGCAAGCATGAGGTCCTGAGTTCAATTTCTAGTGTCAAAATAAATAAATAAAATAAAAATAGACAGCAAAAGACAAAAAGAAAATCTAGTTTAGTCTTTCTTTTTTCCTAGCATTGGGGAAGGCCTTGCAACATGGTAGGCAAGCATCTAACTGTAAGATACAACTCCAGCCCATTTATTAAAATTCTGAAACAGAGTCTCACTGAATGGTAAGGCTGGCCTCAACTTTGAAATCCTCCTGCTTTGCCTTCCCAAGTAGCTGAGATTACAGGAATGTGCCATCACAGTCTGCTTAACAGCTCACTCTTCAGTAAAAAGTCAAAAAAATCACAAGGAATATTAGAACAATTTCTTCATCAAAAGAAGGCAAAAATACAATATTATCAAACTAATAAGATGCAGCAAAAGTAGTGCAGAAGAGAAATTTTAAGTACTTTCAAAAAGAATAAAGTCTTCAAATCAGTTACATAACTGTCTACCTTAAGGAACTGGAAATAAAAAGATCAATCTAAACTCAAAGTTCGCCAAAAGAGGAAAATAGTAAACATTAGAATAGAAATATATGGAAAAAGCTAGAAAAATAAAATGGACATTAACAAAAATGTTATTGGATTCCTTGAAAATATCAACAAAATTAACAAATCTTTATTTGGACTGTCTGCTGAAGTGGAGAAAAAACAGAAAAGACTCATATTACTAGAATCAGAAATAAAGGCATTATAAAATTTTTATAAAAAAATAAAAATAATTATGAGAATATTAAAACAAGCAATAAGGGAAAAAAAGTTTGATAACCTAGACAAAATGGACAGACTTCTAGAAACACATTATCTACCAAAACTGACTCATGAAGACAATATGAATACATATGAAACTAATAAAAAAACTAAATTAAAATTCCTCTGACAAAATAAAGCTCAAGGCTGAATGGTTTCTCTGGTAAATTCTACCAAACATTTAAAGGAAAATTACCACCAATATTTCTCACACTTTTCAAAAAATTTGAAGAGGAGGGAATACTCAACTCAGCTGTTGAGGCTGGCATTAACCTGAGACTGAAACAAGAAAAAGACACCACAAGAAAAGAAAACTACAGATAAATATAAACGTAAAACTATTCAACAAAATACTAGTAAACTAGTAGCAATATATTAAAGGAATTATGTACCATGACTAAGTAGGATTAATTCCAGGATGCAAGGATAGTTCACTTATAAAAAAATCACTGTAATACATCATATTAATAGACTGAAGATCCTTCTAATTGATGCAGAAAAAGAATCTGACAAAATCCAATAGTTGTTCTTGATAAGAATGAATAAGAATAGAAGTGAGCATCCTTAACATAATAAACACCATATATGAAAACCCACATTATCATACTCCATGGTGAAAGACTAAAAGCTTTTCTGTGAGATTGGCAGCAAGATAAGGATGCCTGCTTTCACCACTTTTATTTGACATGGTATTACAAATAATAGCAAGGCTGTGGATTTAGCTCAGCGCCTGCCTGACAAATGTGAGGTCACCAGTTCCATTCCCGGCACAAAGAAAGAAAGAAAGAAAGAAAGAAAGAAAGAAAGAAAGAAAGAAAGAAAAAAGAAAAGAAAGAAAGAAAGAAAGAAAGAAAGAAAGAAAGAAAGAAAGAGAAAGAAGGAAGGAAGGAAGGAAGGAAGGAAGGAAGGAAGGAAGGAAGGAAAGGGAAGGGAAGGAAGGAAGGAAGGAAGGAAAGAAAGAAAGAAAGAAAGTTCACTGAGATCTGACGCTTACTTTAGGGCCAGAGGTTTATCTCAGTGGCTCAAGCACTTGCCTGGTAAGCGCAAGGTTGTGAGTTTGATCCCTGCTACCATAATAATAATAATAATAATAATAATAATAATAATAATAATAGCTAGGGTGATTAGGCAAGGAAGAGAAATTATGGTCATCCAAATAGTAAAGGAAAGAGTAAAGTCCTCTCTTTTACAGATGATATGTTAAGCTAATAGAAGAATTCAGTAAAGTTGCAGGATACAAAACAACACACAAAACTCTGTACACTAGCAAGGAACAATCCAAAAATGAAATAGCTGTGCCTAGTGGTACAGTACATGCTGAGCATACCTGGGAGACTGAGTTTGACTCCCAGAACTAACAGAAAAAGTCTCAATTTCTAAAAGGAAATTAAGAAAGCCATTTCACTTATAAGAGAATAAAATTGGGAATAAATTTAAGCAAGGTACTTAAATTTATTTAAGAACTGAAAATTACAAAACACTGCTGAAAAAATTATAGAGGGCCTAAATAAATGAAAAGGTATCTGTGTTCATGGACTGCACAACCTAATATTAAGAGACTACATTAGTCTGTTTTCTGTTGTTACAACAAAATATGTGAATCTGAGTAACATTTAAGGAAAAGAAGTTTATTGAGTATATATATCTCAGTAAACTAACTAAACATCTAGATATGGTTTATTCTCATGTACTCATGGGTGGGGCTTTTGGGAGGTGACTGGATCCCAACTCATTAGTGGAATCCAATGATGGATTTATAGCTAAATATGATGCTGGGGCCATGAGCTACTACACAGAAATCCAAGCCTCAAAGCTACCACATTGGGGAAACCATTTATTGTCAGTGCCATCTCTCCCAACTTGGTGACATGTGGCAATGAGAAGTCATCTTGGGATGAATATTCCTGCCTGGCTGTCTCAGCTCCCATAGGCTTTGAGGGGCTGCAGACAGAGACCCTTTCTGGGTCCCAGGTTGACATTAGCCATCAGCACAACAGTGGTTGTTTCCTGGTACTCAAGTTTTGTAGCAATTTATGACCCAGCACAGATTCCTGAGACAGGACCCCGCTTACTCTTGCCTTACCTCACAACATCCACTGAGGCAGCCCCTGACTTGAAGAAATCCGTGGAGTCTTCCACATCTGGGACATTTGGGAGGATCCTCTGCCAAGCACTCTGGAAAACAAGACTCTGTGAGAACACAGCTGGGGTGCCTGGGAGCAGGTGCTGCTCCATGACAGCAGCCCCCAGATATACTCACTAATGGATGGATGCCAGGCTGGCCTTTGTGCCCACTTCAAGATGCCTGGGAGGGGGTAGTACTGAAGTGGTCACTTTTAGAGGAAAACAGAAGGTACAGTAGCCCCAGCCACTCTGAAAACCAGGCGCTGTCCTCACACCCACTTCCCCTCAACTGCATATTCTCAAGGGTCCCTGTGGCTGTGTAGGCAGTAGGAAGATGCCTAGGGAACAGGAGGGCAGGGTCCAGCTACTTCTGAGCATCTACCTCATGCTCGGCTTGGCCTCTGGATTTTCGTGTCCCTAGCATGACACAGACATGTCTGTTGGAGCATGGGGATGAGGGGAGGGTGAGCCAAATATAATGACTGGCTCAGAGGCCTAGGTTTTGTATTTCCTGAGATGCAAAATGGTCAGTGTCCCACTCCCTGGGGCCTGTGAAAGGCAGCATGCACCAGCCCACTGGCCTTGTGGATGAGTGTGGAGAGGCCAGTGAATGCTCAGTAGTCAGCATCTGCCCATTCATCCAATAATTTTGGCCACCCAACAGGTCATGAAGGACTGACTGTTCTCTGGGCAGACTCACAAGCTAGGAATGGCAGGGCAGGAGCCAGGAGGCTACTACTTTCCAGCTGATTTCTAGGCTATTGTCAACCACTCGCCTAGATGGAATGTGAGGCCAGGCTGTGGACCTACAGTGCTACTCCAGGCCCAATTCTTGAGACTCCTACTGTACTGGTTTAGATCTTAAATGTCTCCCAAGGGCTCTCGGGCTAAAGGTTTGCCAGATTCTTGCTACTGAAGGGTGTGGAAACATTAAGAGGTGGGGAGGAGCAGAAGGAAGTTAGATCGCTGGGGATGAGCACTTGAAGACAATATTGAGACCTTGACACCTTGCTCTTCCTCCTTTTTTGCTTCTTATCTGGCATTAGATAAATATCTTTGCTTTTCCATGTGTTCTCAGCCATAATTTTTGATCTGCCACAGTCTCAAAAGCAACAGACCCTAGAAACCTCTGAAACTATGACCCAAAATAAATCCCTCTCCTTTTAAAAGGACTTTCTTCGGTGTTTTGGCACAGAAATGGAAGTTTACTAACACACTACCAATACTCTCCGTGGCTATCTTCTTTTTTTTCTGGAAAATGCCACAGATCTGGCCTTCCCATTCCCTCGGGTGATTATCAGCACCATGCTTAGCCACCTGTTGTGGACCACAAGAGTTCTGCCTGTCTCTCTGTCCAGACTCTCTTACATCTGTGGCCCTACCCCTCAGATGTCAGTTTCTTTGGCTAGAACACAAAAGTAACAAGAAGTACCTACTTCATGGAGTTTTAAAAACTGAAGCTGCTACTATTCCTGAAGTGTCTTGAGATCTTTATAGTTACACATTTGAGAAATATAGCTGTCCCTCAGTGTCTACAGGTGATTAACTCTCAGGACTTCCAAGATACCAAAATTTGTGATAATCAAGTCCTTTATATAAAATGGCATAGTATTTGACACAACCTAAGTGCATCCTCCTGTGTATTTTAAATAATCTCTAGATTACTTATACAACCTAATACAACATGTTATATAAGTAGTTAATAGGGAATAATGATAAAAAAGTCTGTACATGCTCAACACTCATATACTTTTGAGAGAAAACCCTGTCAGTCCATGGTTGTTGGTCTTTGGCCTTGGGACCCATAGGTATGGGTGGCCCACTGTATCTCCTTTGCTCACGATGAGTCTTAAATCTCATTCCAACATGTACAGAGTTTGCGACATGGGCTGAGTTCCTAAGGTTCTCACATGTGTTATCTCCTCTACCAAGTACAGCATCCTCCAGGGTGGAGTTTGTTAGTCCCAAAACACAGACATAGGGTTCCATAGCAGCTTTTTAAAGGAAACATCTTTTATCTCAGAGTCCTTAGGTCTTCAAACAGATGGACTCCCCCCAACCCCGCCCAGTCCTAGTGCCAGAGGACTGTAAGCTCCAGAGGACTGTTTGTCCAGCTGGCTTAGTAACCTCATAGCAGGCACAGTCAGGGACACAGATGCTTTCTGGAAATATTTTTGGAAGGACTGGATATTTGGTTGTTTTTTGTTGTGCTAGGTACGGAACCCAGGGCCTCTGCTACTAGATAAATGTTCTAGCACTGAGCTACATCTCTAGCTAGCAAAACGTTTAATATCTGTCTTCTCAGTTTCTCTGCAGGCTGACTTTATTGTTTCTGACTAGCTTTAGAATATAGAGTACGGAGGTTAGCAGCTCTAGCCTCATATAACACAAAAAAGGAGAGGAAAATAACTCTTTTCCCCAAAATCAGTTAGAAAAAGGTATATGGACAGAACTCAGGTCAGCATGACCCAAACCACTAAACTACATCCTCCAACCCAAATAGAATGTTTTAAAATGGACATTAAAATTGTTCAGCTTTCCAGTGAGGAAGTTGCTGGTACTCTGTATCTTCAGGATCATGTAGCACCTCATGTCTGGCCCTTGCAGAGTACCCCACCCTCAGTGTATCACATGCACAGTCACAAGCTGTGGCCTGACTCTGGCTTCCATATCCTCCTGAGACATGGTTCCCCAAACACGAGGAAGTCCCTACTCTTCCAGCTCCTTGGCATTTGATGTTCTTTCTGTCATGAAGGGCTCCCCTCACATGTTTTTTCTCCACCCAGGTCTCAGCTCCAAGTCCCTCAGGGGAACCTTCCTTGACACACCTTTCTAATGCTGACTTCCAGACTCAAGAAATGGCCTTCTTACCACCCCATCATTCTACTAGGAACACCTTACCAAACTTATTTCACTCATCTGCTTGGCTAAGTGTGGGACCTCTTCCTTGTGAGAAGATAAGTTTCAAGTTATATTGTCAGTGCCTGGCATCTGGGAGGGACTCTATTTCTACAGGAAGTAAGATGGTTTCTAATTTATAAGATTTGACTTGCAGGTTTTCTATTTCACAATGGAGTGAAGGTGATACTCATTCAGTAGAAATGATACATAGAATTTTGAATTTAGATCTCCCTCACGTTGGAAATATGCAGCCTGAGCCTCTCTCATGATGTTCCTGATCAGTCCCCAACACAAAGGGGAACATCTGGCACCTTACAACGTATTGTACAATAAGCCAGGATGTTCAGCGGGTTAGGCCCATTTGATGAATTTCCACAGTAAGGTATTTCCACTTAGGATGGGTTTACTGGAATGTAATGCATCATACATGATTATTTAAAAGGGTGAATGGCTGAAAATTCACCAAGCGTCATCCATTTAATTAGTTTCAATATCATGCATGACTCTAAGGGTAAGGAGAAAGATGGAGGGAGTAGGAAGGGCCAAGAAGAAACTGGGAAGTGACCGCCAAATGAACTTCAAAAGATTGAATCTCAGAGAGGGAAACTCCTTCAGTTTCCCTCACATGGCAGCAAAGGCAGATGGGGTTTCAGGTATGCCTGATCCCACAGCCTATTCCCAGCCCAAGATACTCCCTCTGGGCAGCTTCTATGGGCAAGTTCCAGTGCACACATTCTCACCACAGGCCACGTGATAGGTCTCTGACTCACCTAGTCCAGGAGTGTCTTTTTCATTTATTTACTACTAAAAATAAATTGGTAGAAAGACAGAGACCGAGTTCATGAAATTCCAGGTTGCATGTACAAAGGAAGGAGGGGCACAGGGACATCAGAAAGCCCCAAAACAAGGCAGGACCAATTTTATCCTGTCCTGTGTCTGACAAAGCACATGTGAAATGCCCAATCTGCCCCATCAGACAGCATCCCAGAAGTGCCTCTTACCCGCACAGCCTCTGCAGTGACCAGCTCTGCATCTGTCAGCTCGAGGGCACTACTGGCTGCTCCCTTGAAGAAGTGTGAGGCTGGGATCATCTTGCCATCCTCCAGCTGCATGTTCTTCACGAGTAGCTGAAAAAGGAAGGATTTCACATTTCTGTGTCAGGCTGAGGTAGAAGGAAAGTGGTTCAACTAGGGTACCATTCTTGGCATTCCATGTTTTGATATCAGTCCTCATGACCAGGAGGGAGTAGGAAGCCCCAGACAAGAGGAGCTAAGAGCCAGAAGGACACTATTCTAAGGATGCAGAGAAAATTACAGAGCTTATTTTTGATTCTCAGTTTTGTCACCCACCCTAACTGTCCTTTTAAGTATCATAAATTTATTACTTCTATAAAAAGAATACTGCCGGGGTTTTAGCTCAGTGGCATAAGTGCCTGCCTGTGGCAAGCATAAGGTTGTGAGTTCAATCCCCGATACCCCCCAAAAGAATGCTGGCTCATAAAAAATGTAACTCAAGAACTACATTGAAAGTCAACTAAGAAAACAGTCACCCAACAGCTTCTAGAAAGCCCATGGAGATGCTTGTCTGGGACAGAAGTGGAAAGATAAAAAGACCAGAGAAAGAATCGAGCAAGCCCTTGAAGTTTGCACCTTTAGGGACAGCACTTCAGATAGGGCCCTGGACAGCCTCACATCCAGCCTTAGATGTAAGGTCAGCCTGGATGCCTGATGTGAACTGTAATTAATAGTTGCAGAATGTGGCTGTAAAATATGCTTACATTTGCCTCAGATTTATTGAATTTAGTAACATAGTCATATGAACCATTTGTCACCCACCCTAACTGTCCTTTTATGTATAATAAATTTATTACTTCTATAAAAGAATGCTTGCTCATAAAAAAGTAACTCAAGAATTACATTGAAAGTCAACTAAGAAAACAATTACCCAACAGCTCTTAGAAAGCCCACAGAGCCTGCTTGCTCATAAATAGTTGTTCAATAAATATCTTTGTTAAGAGTCAGGAATATACAAGAAAGTGGCAGTTTCATATGAACTCATGGTAGACTGCTGTCTCTGTTTGATAAGAGTGGTACTCTATGAATAGCACACTCTATATATGCCCTGACAGCTAGGAAGCAAGGTTCTTCCTGACCTCCATCCTACTGTCTTTGAAAATGCTTTGGAGGTTCCCCACATGGCACCAAAAGTAACCCCCAAGGAGCCTTAATGGACTTCAACAAACATGTATGGAAAGAAAGATTAACTGTGATTAACCCAGGTCTTACTTTAACTTGGTCTTAAATACCAAGTGGGAAAGTATAACCAAAATTTAAAAATTGGAGTATCAGTAATATAAAAGCAAAAAACTAGTCTATGTATAAAAAGGGCCTCCAAGCTCCCCACAGACCAAATGGAGAAGCACCCCATGGAGCTGTGCTTCTGGCCCCTGACCAACTCCACAACTGTGGATCCTGCAATCCTGGGTATAGCCATGTGCCAACTCTGAGCCAGATGTGTGTTTTGTTTCTCCATGAATTGGTAGCAGCTGGTGAGCCAACTGACCAACTGGATCATGGACAAGACCAATGTCTGGGGACAGAAGAGAAGATGATGCAGCAAGCTGCTGAATATTAGGGGATAACACGGAAAACCCCTGTCTAGCTAAGACCATCTACCAGTTCCAAGCCAGCTCTACATTTTGATTGGCATGGGGAAGGAGAGGTGCAGACTAACCAAACAACTTGATCCCGGACAAGGCCAAAGCTTAGGGATAGAAGGCAAACCTAGAGGGCCAACAGACACAGGGAGAAAGTACAGACCTGGCCAGCAGTTTTGGGAACTCAAGCATTACCCACTCAAAGTGACTGGGTTAGAGGCAACTCAGGGATATGGAGAGAGTGAGAGTTAGACAAAGACTCCCCCTGAGAAGTTAAATCTTGGTCCAAAAGGTGGCCCTGTCCTCCATAGTGAGAAAGCAGATCAAGCAAGTGTTGACTTTAGGTCCAACAGTCTGCTTGAACTCCCACCAAAGCCTACATCCAGCAGAGAGTAGAGGGCTGATTGCTTTTTCTATCTACCAATGTGAATAAGGATATGCCTTACCTGGGATGGTTATCACACTCTGCAGTGAATGGACAGAGGAATCTCTGTCCTAAAGTTAGGAGAGGACTGCAAATTCTTGAAAGAAACTGTTCATTCAAAAGCACAGAGGAGGGCTGGGGAATTTAGCTCAGTGGCGTAAGTGCCTCCCTGGCAAGCACAAGGTCATGAATTTGATCCCCCATACAAAAAAAAAAAAAAAAAAGAGGAATTTTAAAAAACTGAATCCTTTTAAATTTAAAGTTTTTATTATTTCTCTTATTTATTTATTTATTTGCAGGAGGAGGCCTGGAGTTTTTTCTGTTTAACTTTTTCTTTCCTATTTCTCCTGTATTTTGCTCTGGTTTTTCCTTCTCTTATTTGTTCTCTTCTGATTATGTTCTAATACTATTAATTTCCTTTTACTCCTCAACAGGATCCTCTATATCACTTTTCTCTCCTTCTTCTTATCTTCCATTGATTACATTACACTGATTTTTCAAATTTTACATTTAGCATTCTCTAGTTCCCCATCCCCTCTACTTTTACTGGCATAACTGTTACACTTCATAAATCTTTAGATAACTAGTTAACTCTATGCTATTACTATTAAATACTGTTCTACTGTTAGATGAGATAAAGTTATTCCATTTAGTAGATATTTACTGCAGGTCAATATTTGGTTTGTCATATTGTTTGTACTATGATTAAGGATTTCTTTTCGATGGTTACAGATGGTACATTGTTGTTTCATATAGTATATTAATATCCAGTTTGTCTTTGATGCTATTACTGTTGCTGATTTTAATATTATTGCCAAGGTGACATAGTTGTTGCTATTAATTGGTTTTCTCTGGGTGTCAGTATCTGGATTGTCTTTGTGTCAGTAACAATACTGTGCCACATTCCCAGAGAACTGGGTACTGGGCCAAATACACTGCAGCTTCTCCTCCAGAATCAGCAAAGGTAGCTGGATTTTGGAACAGAGGCAAAGGCCAATAATCATACCTTGAGAACATTGCTGAAACGCAGACATTAACAAAAGAGGTCTCCATGCTATCAACAAAGCTTTTCACTATAATCAACCTACAAGCCTCAGCACAACAAAAACAAACAAACAAACAAACAAACAGAAACTTGAGAAGTCAGAGCAACAAAATGCCCTTCAAAACTAACTTTCTTAAAATTGTTCCATGAAGAATCAAAAAGGAGAAAATCAAAAGCCCAAAAGTCACATAGCCAAATATTTCAAAAGGATAACAGAGGAAGTAACAAAAATAGATAAATAAGGAGCATGATGAGCTCAAAAAGATATAACTGAACAGGTAATAGGTCTAATAAAGTGAGTCTATAGAAGACACTACTAAAAAGTGAGCTGAGCTAAATGAAATGACCCAAAACATGAATGGCTGGCACAGAAAAAAATTAGAAGCCATAAAAGGGTATCAAGCAAATTCAGGAAATTGAAAATTTTATTGAAAGTATGGGCACCAAAAGAAGCCAATGTGAGGACAAAGCATCGGAACTAGAAGACAGGGCTGTTGTTGATGACCAGTGAATGACAGATGTCTTTAAAATAAGAGAACATGAAAAATGAATGTAATAGCTACTTTATGATGCAAGGAAAACTAACCTAAGATTAACTGGAATTAGTGAAAGTCAGTTACCTACTTTGGTTAAAAAAAGAAAAGGACACAAAAAGGTTATTTACTGAAATAGCAGAAAACTTTCCAAATATGGGAAAAGAAATTAACATGCACATAAGTGAAACATATAGAATCTGAAATAACCATGGTGGGAAAAGAACCTCTCCACAACATATCATAGTAAAAATCCCAGAAGTCACACAAGAACAAATTCTTAAAAGCTGCATTTAACCTTATAAAATAAGTACTTATGGGCATAAAAGATCAAATAAACATAAATGCAATTATAGTGGAGGACCCCCATACCCTACAGTCACAAATAAAAATCAAGAAAGACTTATAAGATTGAACCAAACCATGAAGCAAATGGACTTAATAGACATCTACAGAACATTCTACCCAATAGCACTCTTCTCAGCAGCACATGTAACTTTTCTTAAAAAAAAGACAAAATACTAGCCAAGGAAGCATGCATAAGTAAATGCAAAAGAACTGAAATTATACCACACGTAGTATCAGATCATAGTGCAAAGAAACTGAAAATCAATGGCAAAAGAAAACACAGAAATAATGCAAACGTGCTAATTAAATAACAGACTTTTGAAAAATGAATGGGTTACAGAAGAAACCAAGGAAGAAATAAGGCATTTCCTAGAAACGATAATGTCACTACAACATACCAGAACTCATGAAAGCAGTTTTAAGAGAGAAGTTTACAAATGTGAATGCCCATTTCATGAAAACAGAGTAAGCCCCAATGAATAGCCCCAATAAATAACCAAAATACGGATTTTAATACAATCCCAGTCAAAATATCAACAGCATTTTTTTAAAAAAAGAGAATAAAATAAAACAATGAGAACAATATTAGATTTCAAAACAGCACAGTAGGAAATCATCCATAGTCATTATAATGCACACTGTTATCCTCTAACTAGATGGTCAGACAACAAGACACAGGCATGCAAAGTCAATCAAATAACATGATCACTAAATTGTTTCTTTACTTCTGTTGCCATAATCTCAGAAATTTCAGGTGTGTGACTTCTAATTTCTTTGGGTCTATGTTTCCTGGACTTGTTCTGGGTGGGCTGCAGGTCTGAAATTGCACCCTGCTCCTTCCTCTTGATATCTTCCCATGCTCCCAGCTGTTTCCTACATTGGCTGCCATCCTGAGGTGCAGGGGACTGGGATAGGCATTTGGGTTCCCCCAATCCAAGGTTCCCAGGGTGGCTGCTCATTGATGTTCCCCCATGATGGCTGAACCCTGGGGGCATGGCTTCTTCTCTCTGGGATCATAGTGGTGGGCTCACTGTGGGGTGTTGCTTCTCCATCTGGCCTGTGGTGGTGGGCTCAGCAGGGGGTGAGTTGTTTCTTTCTAATGAATTGGCCATTACATTTCTAAAGTTCTGAAATAGCCAACAGACCATAGAAAGATACTGATTTAGGTTTCTGCTTGAAACCAACAGCTTCAGAAAACTGTCAGCCTTGATTCAGGGCCAATTAACAGCATTCTTTATAGAAATGGAGAAAACTACCCTAAAGTTCATATAGAAACAGAAGGGATCTACAACTGTAAAAGCTACACTGGCTAAAAAGAGCAGAGTGGGAGGCATCACAATCCCAGATTTGAAGTTATACTATAAAACTACACTGATAAAAACAGCATGGAATGGACCCAGAAAGAAGACATGTGGATTTCTGGAACTGAATAAAGGATGCAGAAACAACCCAAGCACACAAAATTATTTGATCTCTGCAAAGGGGCTAAAAACACACTGGAGGAAAGACAGCCCCTTTTATAAATGGTGCTGGGATAACTGGCTATCCACATCCAGAGGATTAAATCTAGACCCATGTCTCTTGCTATGTACTAAACTGAAATAAAAATATTTCAGAGGTCTAAATATTAAGAAAGAAACAACCTGCTGGTAGGTAAAATAGGAAAAATTCTTTAAGTGTAAACAAGGACTTTTTAAATACAACCCCATTTGCACAGGATTCAACAAAAGGAAACGTATCAAATTAAAAAGATTTTTTATAGTATAAGAAACAACTAGCAAAGTGAAGAGACAACCTACAGAACAGAAAAAAAATTTTGCCAGGTATTACTGAGGACTAATGCCTAAAATATATTTTAAAAATTTTAAAAGACTTCCAAAATAAAAGATCCAATTAAAAAAATGGGCAAGTGAAGTGGAAAGACACTTTTCAGAAGAAGTACAATTGGTCAAAAAAATCCATGAAAAAATGTTCAGCATTGCTGGGCGCCATTAGAGAAATGCAAATTAAAACAGCACCGAGATTTCATCTTACCTCAGAAAAAATGGCTATTGTCAATAAATCAAATAATAACAAATACTAGTGAGGCTGTGGTGAAAAAAGAACCCTTCTACACTGTTGGTAGGAATATAAACTAGTATAACCATTACGGGAACTGAATAAACAAAAAATGGAAATTCTATTCAGCCCAGCTAGTCCTTTTCTAGGTATTTTTCTAAAAGAGTTAAAGATATATTATAGTGATATATGCACACCCATATTTAAAGAAGCACAATTCATAATAGCTAAATCTAGGAAGCCATCTGTATGTCCATCAACAGATGAAGGGATAAATTAAATATGGTATTTACACAAATAGAGTATTACTTGGCCTTAAAGAAGGATAATTTACTTGCAGGAAAAGGGGACCATAATGTTACGTGAAATACATCATGCACACAAGTTTAAATATCACGTGGTTTCTCTTATATGAGAAACCCAAAATATAAATAAAGAGCAAAACAAACAAAAAATAGATAACAGAAGGAGATAGATCTTTCTCAAATGGGAAGGGGATCAAGAGAGTGAGGAGAGGAGCAGAACAGAAGAAAAAGAATGAAGATGTGCTATGTACATGTACCAAGTCCTCAAAAGGAATGTAATCATTATGTACTGCAAATACATTCTATAAATAAGTAAACAAATAAATGGAAGCTCCAAACACTATACCAGCCCCTACTCGCACCCTGCAAGTGCCACCCACCCTTCTATAGCATCTTGGCCTATAGTCATGGTAAATCATGACCCCAGTCTCACTGGCTATTCCAAAAGTGTGTTCTTAAGATTGTCTTTGTGTATTGACATTATGTTATTTTAATGTACTCTTTCAAGCACCCCTCACATAAAGAATTGGCTTTTCATGTAGGTGTGCCTCTAAGGTTAAAATACCAATATAAATATCCTAGATACTAAGCTTTGTTACCTTTGGAAGATGAACTACCTTACTGTTATCCACATCAGACTGTGTTTTTACATTATCTGTACCCAGTCACTACACTTGTGTCTATAAAATAGAGGCCAAATCTCAGATTCTAAACCCTGTAATGAATTTTAATGGTAAAATGTTCACATAAAAACTCATTTGCTTCCTCCCAGGTTTTGATTCTTCCTGATTTCTCCAGAGTAGCCTGGAGCCTTTCTGTGGGGCCCAAGTTCAGAGACAGGAATGTTGGTACCTTGAGCCTACATATAGTGTGTCTTGGTTACTTTTCCCTCATTACTGGGACAAAATATCTGACATCTAAAATGAAGGAAGGAAAGATTTTATTTATTTCACTGTTTGTGGAGGTTTCAGCCCATAATTAGTTGGCTCCATGGCAGGGTGGCATGGCACTGGGGCAATGCTTCAAGGCAGCAACCAGAAAAAGCAGCCAGAACAAAAGCAGGGAGAGAGTGTATAGAAGTGACCAATAGCAATGCTGTTACCATTTTGTCATCATTTCCGAAGAGGATTAGTCCTGCTTTGGTGACCACACCTGGCCGTCGGGCACCTGGAATGAGCAAATCTTCTCCTTCTGGCACCAGACCTGAAGTGTTCAGCGTCGAGTTGAAAAATGTCAGCTTCTAACAAGAGGAAGAAAAGCACAAGATGGTGGGTAAGAAGAGGGCCTTGTTGCCAGCTGCTCGCAGAGGGCTATGCAGAACTGAGAAGATGAAGAGGGTGCTGGGGGTAGCTCTGATCTAAGAGCCATGCAAAGCTGAGTGGTCCTTTATACCTTGTTCTTCCTTAGGGCACAAACATGGGACAGACAAGACCTGAAGGAGGTGAGATGGCCTTGGGAAGGCTTGATAGCAAGGCTACTTTTGTATTTATTCTTAAGACCCATGGCAATGGGCATAGCCTCAGACTGCAGGTGTACTGACACCAGATGAAAATACACACCAAATACATATTTGGAATGAGGTCATTGGCTATAGGGACGCCATCAAGTACTAGTCACTGGGGTCAGGAGATGCATTTTTCAAAACAGAGCATTCTGCATTGTTGAGGGAAGCAAACAGACTTCTGGACACAGTCTGGGCACTCAGCTAGGGATGAGGAGTTTGGACAATATTGGGTTGTCTGGAAGATGGGCTGCCCTTGAAGTTTTGACATGGACTTCACACATGGTCCTGCCACCCTTGATCCATCTGTAGAGCCCAGGAACCCCAAGGGTCCCATCTTCATCATGCAGCCTGCCACCGTTCAGTCTCTGGTCCTGAGTATGCTGCCCCTGCCCTGGCTGGGGACAAGCCCAAGTCAGAGTCGGGCCTGGATCTCTGCAAGCCTCTGGGGAGGACTCAATATACCCTATGCCCAATATACCTGGACTGCAGTGATGCAGCAAGTACCTGGAGGCCTCCAGTGATGTTAGAAACCTACCCTTCAGCTGTTAATTTGTGGATAAGTCTTAGTCCTTGGGAGGAGCTGAGGGGTTAGGGATATTTAGATGGAGATGGGATATGGGCAATAGCTAAGACTTCAAACATATTTGACAGTTGTATAACCAGTGGGACACACCACCAGTTCAGTCCAACCGAATTCCAGCAGTGTGTGAACATACCTGTCCACAGGCCTCTGTCCAGGCACCCGGCACCTTGTCATTCCCACGGATCCAGTTGTGAATGGCCTCAGCTGGCTGGTCCCAGTTGATCTGTGGGGAGAGGATATGTGTGTTAAGCTGGTTTCTCCACAAGCTGCTCCCCTGTGACCTCTGGAAATGGACTGAGCTTTTGTAAGCAGAACTGGCCTTTTTCCTAGACAGCAGTGTGAATTGCTGAGCTAGTGCTCCTGGTTCTGGATGTTCTCTGATCCTCAGTCTCTCACAGGTTGAGCAGACTACAAAATGGCTTTGGGAGAAGACTATTGTATTATTGTCAGATAGCCAATGTCCTACAGAGTCCCAAGCACAATGTGCTCAGGACCATCCCATAGGGCTCAACCCCTAGTTTTTCCTCATGTATGGGGTCCACATAAGCCTCCATATAGTACCCCACAATCCTGAAGTAGAGAGGCAGCCCCAGACCTCCCTTCAAAGTTCTGTTTCTGACTGTTGTTCAAAGTAACAAATAGTCTCCCAAGTCTCATGTTGGAGACGATAGCCCTAAGGCTGCTATTTCATTCTGGCCCAAGTTCTTCTCCTTGGGAGCTTTATCTTCCCTAAAGAGAAACAATGAGGAACCCAGAAGGATCCTTGTTACCTGTACTTCATGGTCTAATGTACCTCCTCCTTCCCCCACTCTGGTCCTGCATCCCCAACTGGACTGCTGTCTCTTGTAGCCTTAAACAATTACAACCTTTTTGGCTCAGGATGAACCTTGGCTCACTTTCACTAGGCTGCCTCTGAGCCCTCAGCTCAGGCACATATGGATTTGGCATGTGTCATGGTTTGTGTCTAGGTGGCCCCCCAAGCCTCATGCAGTCATGGAGGTGGCTGAATCTAGCATTTGTGATTGGTTCGTTGTCTAGTGCTGGGATTTGTGGTGTGAGTGCTGCATGAGGGGTGGAGTCAGCACACAGTGTAAAGAAGGGAAGAAGGCATGTTTTTTTCATCTTTTGCCCTTTTTGTTCTTGCTGATTGTGGCTGTCATGAATGGTTGTCTCTCAGCCACACCACCCTGCCTTGGAGCCAGCTGAATATGGACTGGAACCTTCAAAACTGTAAGATAAATAAACCTTTCTTTGCTTCACTTTGGGCACCAGATATTTTGTCTCAACAACAAGAGAAAAGTAATGAAGAAAGGGTGGTGGGGCCCCAACACTCACCTTGGCTGTTTCTTTCTTCTGAATTCCCTCATAGGTGGCTCCTTCCTCAGGCTGACGGAGTCTGGGGGCTTTGCCTTCTGCAATGAGCCTCACAGCCTCCACCTGTGGGTACCTCACTGGTTAGAACCCCGAGTAGGGTGCCCTCCTTCCCTCCAAACCCTGCCTGGGATACAGCAGGCTCCTGAGAACTATGTGCCACTTGAATAAGTAGAGTTAGTGCAAATCTAACCTACTCTGCACAACAGGCATAAACCCACTACTTCTAACATGCATGGTTCTCTATCCATGCATGTTAGAAGATTTTACAGAAGATTTTACAGTTTCTGTGATATTACAAGGTTAAACTACAAAGCCCTGTACAGGATCACACATGCACACACACACACACACACACACACACACACACAGAGTTCTCATGCTGCTGTCTAAAACCTTCCCAGTCTTGTAAAGAGAATGGATCCTGCGTCCCAAGGTGAGTGTGGAGGTACAAGTTTAGAGGTCTGAGAGGAAGAAATTTCTTTGTAAAAGGGAAAAGAAAAATGGTCAGGGGAGGATTCAGGGAAGGAAGAGCCAAGGACTCGCTTTGAGAGAAGAGACAGAGGTGCCAAGAGTGGGAGAGAATTGGAGTATCTGAAATGCCTAAAGCAGGGCTCCCCAATGGAACATTCTGCAGTGATAAACACATTTTATGTTTGGACAGTCCATTATGGTGGTCAGGAACTATGCATAGTTACTGGGACTTGAAATGTAGCTAGTTACTGAAGAATAATGAACTGAAATTGTGAGTGTGTGTGTGTGTGTGTGTGTGTGTGCATGCATGCATGTGTGTGGTAGGGATAGAAACCCATTGAGGAAAGTATTCTCCCACTGAGCTATATCCTGACTTGAAATTTAAAATTATAATTAATTTTAATTAATTGAAATTGCTGTAAGTGTATGACAAGTGACTGTTCTATTGGACAGTACAGCTCTAATAGGTATTTGAGTTGTTTAATGTGGGATGTGCAGATAATATCCTCTCTTTCTGTCATATTAAATGTCTAGTGAGTCTACTTTGCTTACTACTTTTGAAAGCAGGTCATTCCATAGGAGAAAATAGCCAGATGCATCTAGTTTAATACAACTAAAATGTAAAAGGCAGATGATGTGAAATAAGATCTGAGGAGCAAGAGGACATGTGACATCTGGCTTGTACTGACATTTGTACATAACTATTATGCTTGCTTACTGCCATGTTTAAATGTGCTCCTTTTGAAAATCTCCTGTACTTGAAGTCTGAAATATCACCTACCTTTGGCCATTTCCAGCCAGCCTACTCTTCTGGCTGAAGCAACAGTAGCCTATGCAGACACACAACCTCTAGAGCCTCCTCTACCACTTCAGGGTCAGGTCCCTTGGGCCAGCCTGCCTGCCATATCATGTACAACTCCCCAACATAAATCATCCTTTTCCTTTCCATAGTTCTGCCCTGGTGCCTCTGGAAACAGAGCCTCTCCCATTGAATAAACAGACCATGAGGTTACAATTGTGCTGACCTTCTTTCTCCAATTAGCCACAACAAAAAACATGTGGCAGCAAATCAGAGGATCCCATCATCCTGAGCAGTGATTGGGACAGGATAACCCACATGATTCAAAATTATCCAATAAAAATCTTGTCTAGCTGTTCATTCATGAATTCTAAAACCAAAGCAGGTGGGTGTGTGGTGTGTTCTCCATTCCAGGAATCTAGAATTAGAAGCTTCAAGCTACTAGCAACTTCCTCTCATTTGGGACAGCCAATCTGAAGATGAAACTAATTAAACTGAAAAGGTGAATCAAAGTATGAAGAAAAAGCAATAGAAACTTGGTGATGTAGCTTTGGATTCATCCATGCTTGACACCCTCCTGCCTTTATTATTATCTATTAAATGAGTCAAAAATATACCCTGCTGGCAAAAACTTTCAGAGTTGGGTCTGTCAGTCATGACCGAGAGTTTTTCTCTTAATTTAATACATTATCTGTCCTGTAGAACCCTGAAGTAAAAGCACCTTTTCTTCAGAACCCAGGAGTCCTAGACAGCTCGAAACAAGTGCTTGCTTATAAGAAAGGCAAACAGCGATGACAGAGTGTCTAAGAGTGGAGAGGCCTTGTGAGCATGGGTGTCAAGAAAGGGCAGGCATGGTTGGCTCCCAGCCCTTACCATCCCTTTGATGCCTTCAGGGAAGAGGAATCGGTTATACAAAGTGCTGACGGTGTCATCTGGTAGCACCTCACATTCCTTCTGAAGCAGAAGGTCCCCAGTGTCCAGACCATCATCAGCCCAGAAGATGGTAAATCCCCCTTTCTTATCTCCATGAATGAGGGTCCTAGAAGTACAAGAGTGAAACTCTGAGTCTCAGGGGAAGGACCTCCAAAAAGGAAGCCCTAGGTGGAGCCTCATGGCCCCTGTCACCCTCCAGCAGGTCCTCTTCTGCTCTGAAGGACTCATACCTGTTCCATAGGAAAGGCAAATGAAGGGAAATATTTATTAATATTGATTACATGCTAGATGCCATGCTTAAAGCTCTTGATGCCTTATGTAACTTACTCTTCATGACACACATAACAAGCATGGTATGCTCATTTTTCAAATAAGGAAATGGAGTCTCAGAGAAGTGAAATAAGGGGAGGCTGGTTCCCAACCAGACCAGAAGAAATATAAAGGCATTATTATTATTATTTTCAGCTCAAATGGCTTGCCTTTCTGGCCACCCATCTGACATATCAGCCCATTTATTGTCTCCTTCACCTTTCTCATTGTCTTGAACTTTCTTGTGTAGGTGATCCTGTACTTCATCTTTTGTGCGCTCATATGTGTGTGTGATTGAGGACTGAACCCAGCACCTTTTCCCTGAGCTATAGCCCCAGCTCTTTTGAAAAAAAATAAATAAATTTTGAGATGGAATCTTGCTAAATTTCCTGGGCAGGAATCAAACTTGATATCTTTTTGCCTCAGCCTCCCAAAGTGCTGGGATTTCAGGCATGCACCATCATGCCCTGTTTTCACTCCATCTTTCTCTCTTTCTGTGCAGGGTGCAGCTGAGAGTAACACAGTGGGTGGAGCTTGGCTCAGGACTCCAGGCAGCCAGCTGGGTGGTGGCCCATCTCTGTAGCCCCCTAGGTGCCCTTGTACAAGACGTTAGCCCTTTCTATTCCAGCTGCGGGGACACAAATAGTGCTCACATAAGCCTATCTCCAGTCTTGCACAGCACTCTCTCTGAACATTCCACCAATCTGTGTTAAGGGTGAGATCTGACATACGGGACAGGCATATCCCTGAGACCCAGCTTAGGCTAGAGAAGGATGACAATTTGGATAGATGGAGGGGGTTTGTAAGGACACAAGCCCCCAGTGGTTTTGCCCCATCTCACCAGTTGATGGCTGAAGCTCCGCGGTGCCTGGGGAGCAGAGATGGATGGTAGATGATGGAGCCATGTTGGGGGGCATCAATGACCTCCATGGGGATGAACTGGCTGCAGAAAGGCAGGACGTTGAGCTCAGCACCCAAAGCCTGGTATTTGGCCACCACATCAGGTAGAGCCTGTCCTCGTGCCCGCCATCGGGGGAACTTGAACACAGGAACTCCATCCTTCTCAGCCTCAAGGCCTGTAAGATAGTGGATGAGAAAATAGCCCCTCTCAGCTACTTATCCACACATGAGCACTTCTGTCTACAAAGTAAAGTGACTCTGGACCTTCTCTTTATGCCTGCCTTCCAACCGCCCCACTGCTGCCCAGCCAGCCAAAAAGTGGTCAGGCAGGGTAACTATTTTGGACTCCCTCCTCCCAGGCATTGTCTTCTGCTAATCACCAAGACCTCTGTGTGCTACCTTTTCCAGATACTGCCGGACCTGATAGCAGATCTTCAGTAATCCCTCTCCTGAGGCTTCACTATGCCTATCACTAAGTAACTGGCTCTGTGCCCTTCCACAGCTGTCTGATGGAGCCAGAACTCTGACAATTAGATTTCTGCTTGATCAGCTCATCCTTGTCTAGAGGAAAGAAAGAATATGGGGAGAAGAGAGGGTCCTTTCTGTGGGGTTCCTGTCCTCTATCACCCCAGCCATGTCATGGCCCCTGCCTAGTGCAGAGGCTGAGCTGTTATACCTGCACATCTAGCCTCAGCGCACACACATGCCTAGGTGTCTGCACCTCATAGCCCAGTCTCAGCCTGAAAAGGCCCTTTATCTTGCCCAGGGTGAGCAATGGATCTTCATAGGTCTGATTACAAACCCCAAGTTCCCCAGTTTTGCACTTACAGATGCTTCTTTTACTCTCAGTTTCAGAAGTGCAGCTGCTTCTGTCAGCTGCTAACCCGTTTACCCCAGTACTTCAGGGTTTTCTTGGCCTTTCATTCTTCAATATCTAATGAACACTTCTTTGCCCTTAATTCTCCATGAGAACATATGGTATGATACCTGCTCCCCTCCCTTGGTCTAGCCAAATCCTCCTTTCTGGCCTTCCTTTCTGCTACTGTGTCTGAGCATTGGTGGCTGTAAGGGAGGGTGAGATAACATAAGCAGACTGGACTGCATTTGTAAAAGGCGTTTCACTATGGTCACTGAAATACTTCTGCAAGATACTTCCTGGTGAGAGATCGAGGTCAAGCAGTAGCCTTAACCAAGCTGGAGCTGGATCCAGGAGCAGCAACTAGTGTCACTGTTTATCTAAGGTAAAGATGCAGGTCTCAGACTGTGGTAGGGTCACAGCCCAGGCTGGCATCAGCTGTGCTGAAAGGGAGTTGAAGGATTTGGCTGAAGTTTCTAAGTCTGGGGAGGCCCACTATTCCTTATGAGCCACACCCCTATTCCTAGCCATTCCTTTAAGCCATCTCTCCTATCCCTGGTCTTCTGTCCTTAAGCCCTACACTACTATCTGCCTCTATCATGGTTGAGGAGGACAATGAGTAACTCTGGATAATTTGTTCATCTGGCCAAGACCCTGGTTTCCTTTCATGCTGGGGTTCCGAGCTCAAAAGCAATAATGCTGGCCTGTGATTCTCAAAAGATGTTCCTCCTAAAACCAGGAGCACCACCATCACCCAGGAACTTGTCAGAAATAAAGTCTCAGAATCCACTCCCATCCCTGAGTTAAGACACTTTCAGAGAGGGCTGAGCACTCTGAGTTTTAATAGCACCCTCTATCCCTGTAATGGTAATATGGTGCATGTATACCTTTGACAATGCTGGACTCAGGTGACCCTGCCCTGGAGCCCTTCCAGAGCCTGGGTGCTGGGTCAGAGAAACTCAGAAGGAGACTTTGGATTATGCTGGGCTTTTCCATAACCTTTCCTTAAGCTATAAACTCCATCTCACAATAAAATGGACTGGGTATCTCCACTTTATTCCAGAAAAGCCTGGCAGTCAATTTGGTACTGATGTAGAATTTAGGATGGACCAGTACCAAATTGACTGCCAGGCTGGAAAGATGCTTTCCAGCCACTGCTCCCCAACAAAATTCTGAAGACTTCTTTACTTACATGCCCCTAAGCCACTCACTCACCTAGGGGATCAGCCTTCCCATCCTTGTCCGGGATGGTGAACACGCCCACTATCTCATGACCTTCCTTCCTTAGGTGGCAGTAAACTTCCTGGCCAAACAGGCTCTGCCCGATCACAGCAATCTTCATGGCAGCAGAGGGAGTCTCACAGGAACCTTGGGAAGGAATCAGGTCCTAGGGTTAGACAGGGTTCATAGGCCTCAAGGAAGACAGAACTTGTTCAAGAGAGGGCAGCTCACAGTACCTTGGCTGGCCCTGCCCTGGCTACCTATGTGGCTCCAGGTGCAGGAGGCTACTGCAGGGAGATAGACACAGTGAAAGGAATGATGGCAGCTGCATACTCAGCTCAAAGGGTCTGTACACATGAAATTTCAGATTCCACAACAGTGAATCAGACAGTGATTGTAGCATTAGGGGGATTTATTCTTAAATTTCTCCAAATTGGCATACATTTGAGCATATTTATATAAATATCAGTTCTATGACCTAAGTCATATGACATCAAATCTGTTTCTTCATTGATTAAAGAGAAAGATGGCATGTTCTTTTAATGGCCTCCAGTCTGTAAATTTGGCTTATTCCTGAGCCAGGGTGCCATAAAAGGGGCAAAAGGGCTGCCCATCTCAGCCTCAGTAGCCAAGGATGCCTGATGGAAGGGGGTGGGAGTGCTGTTGGGGTGGACTAAAGAGGAGGACGACTTGTGTATAGAGCATAGCTAGGTGATGCAAATTTCCCCAAAGTGTGGTTATTTCTTTATCTTATTCATATCTGCAAATCCTAAACTATTGGTTATTTAAATTCTTAAACTGTTCACTTACCATAATGTACATATTTTTGGGAAAACTTTATTGACAAAGTGCATACTTCACACAGAGAAAATAGTGTAAATCATAGGTATATAGATTAGTGAATTTCCAAGCATGTTTCAGGAGGTCTGTGTCAGGCAGTATACAGTGTAGCCTACATTTTATAACATCACATCTTTTCAAGTCTTTTGAGTATTTTGGTGGAGGGTGGTCTTTTTACTTGTAGGAAGCTTTTTGGGTGGTGTTTTGTTTTTAAATGAACAAGAAGACTATGAATCCTTTTGCCAGATACTGAAAACATCTTCTCCAATTCTATACTTTGTTTTTTGATGAAAAGTCTTCCTAAAATGTATTTAGTTTCTTTTTATCAAAACTTTGTTTTTATGGGTAGTGATTTTGTACTCTATTTAAGAAATCGCTGTCCACTCCAAGTTCATGATGATGTTCTCTTTGTGTTCTAAAATCTTTGTGTTGCTTTTCACATTTGATGCAGAACCCTCTGGAAGAGACATCTGTGTACAGAAAGAAGTTCAGGAATATTTTTTCCACATGGATATCAAATTAACCCAGCACTAGTAACTGAAAAGGGCTTTCTTTCTCCACCAAAAAGAACCCTATGTGTCTATCTCTGACATTTATTCCATTTTTTGTGCAATTTGTCTATCTTTGTATTTACTATCACTCAAAATTTTTTGTTATAGTGGTAAAGACATATGAAAGTTGTAATTTAAATTGTTTTAAGGGTACAGTTCAGTGGCATTATTTACACACACAGTGGTGTGCAAACATCACAATCTGTTTTTAACATTTTTTAATGGGCTCAAACAGAAACTGTTCATAAAGAACAACTTCCTACTTTCCACCACCACTACCTTCCTGGTAAACTTTAATCTATTTTCTGGTTCTATAAATTTGCCTATACTTTACCTCAAGTAAGTCCTTCATTTTTAAAAATTGGGTTGTATCTTTGTTACTAAGCATGTAGAAATGCAAGCAATTTTATGCATCAGCCTTGTATTAATCAGATTTAATTTACATATAAATTTTAATCCTCTTGTCAACTATTGTGATTCTGTAAGTGTACTGTCATGACACTAGTTTTAGTTATCTCTTTCCAATCCTGATACTTTTTATTTCTTTTGTCAATGCAACCTCAACAACAATGCACACAGATGATGATGGTGGGGCCTGTCTCATTTCTGACCTCAAGAGGAAACTACTGTTACAATATTTGCCCATGTTTTAAAACAGATTAGCATATTTTAAAAGTTGCCTTCTACTCCTACTCATTAAAAGCCTTGACTTTTATCAGATGTTCATTTTATATCTCATAGAACTTTCAACTTGCTTTATTTTATTATAGTGAATTATCTTTTACCCAATTCAAAACAGACACTGATTGAAGACAAAACAAACATTGTAACTTTAGTCAGATATGCTAGAGATGCATTGCAGGACGGATAACTGAAAACAACTATGGTGAATATACTAAGGGCTTTAATAGAGCAAATGGGCAATATTCAAGAATAGGTGGGGTCACATAACCAGAGTGATGGAAATAGTAAGAAAAAAACCAAGAATTTGTTCTAAGAATAAAAAAAAAAAAAACCATAATGAATGTGAAGAATGCCTTTGGCAGGTTCATCAATACACTGAACACAACTAAGGAAAAGAGTGAGCTGGAAGAAATATCAATAGAACATTCCCAAGCTGAAGTATAAAGATCAACAAAAATGAAAAATAACAGAATATCTAAAGTTGGAAATGTAGTCCCTTGGTCAGCTCAGGCTGATGTAACATAGACTGAATAGCTTCAACAGCAGATAATTGTATCAGTCACAGTTCTGCAGGATGGGCAGACCAAGATGACAGTGCCCACAGGTTCAACATCTGGTCAGGTCCACATCCTGGCTTGTGGACTGCTGTCTGACTTCTCAGTTTCTTCACATGACCTTTCCTCTTAAGCACTCTTTATCTCTCTTCTCTTCTTATATGGCCATGAATTCCATCACGGGGAACCCACCCTCAATTACCTATTTTAACCCTGAATATCTCCCAAAGCCCCATCTTCAAATATCCTTGCATTACAGGTTAAGATTTCAACAAAGTTGGGGGGGGGGGGAATATTCAGCACGTAACATACACGATTCTGTTTTAATTTTTCTTTTTTAAAAAAAAAAACTATTTAAAAAGTAAAGAAGGAATGATAAAAATACAATAAATGCTTAAATTTTAAAACTTTCTTATAGTAAAGAAATCCCCCCAAAATATTATCTCTCTTTTCACTTCACACAATACTATTTTTCTTGTCACTTTCTGAAGTAGTTCTGAAGGTCCTCTTCTGTGAGTCTCTTTTGTCAGTGAGGTGTGACAAAAAAAAAAGGTGAATATTGCTGCTAAGTGACATCCAACAGAAAGTCAGACTTGTAAAAACATTCTGCTGCTGTGTCCTATTCCACCTTATTCACTGGATTTGATGCTGTGTGACTCCTGGCTCTTCCTTACAGCCAAAATGACCATGAAAGATAGTTTGAATTAATTCAGGATATCAGAGCAGCCATAACAATACAACTAAAGACACTTACAAAAGAAGACTTTCAAATTGCTTCAGCAAGTGAAATAAGTGTGTTTAAAGCTGGAGAAAGTGTCTTTTATTGTAATACATTTTTAAATTTTAATTTTTCACTGTATTTTTTGATCACACCTCATACATTTGCCTAAGTACCCAGAGGTGCAGGTATTCAGAACACAGTGTCCTCAGGGGTTTTGCACCAATTCCTGAACCATAAATATCTGTGCCCTGCAAGAAGTCTTTGCTCCTCAGCTTTCTTATGTAGTTTTGCTGATGGTATCAGTGGTGATCACAGCACTGGAAGTTTAATGGAGTGACAATCCTCCCAGGCATGTAGCAAACACTTGACCTGTTTGATGCTATAGTTTTGATCTTCAACATCCCCCAAAAGCTTATGTCTTGAAAGCTTGCATTCAGAGATGTAGTTGTGTTCAGAGATAGGCCTTTTGAAGTTGGTTGGATCTTGAGGGTTCTGATCTTGTGAATGGATTGATCCATTTATGGATTCCTAGCTGAATGGGTGTGAAGATAGACTGTTAGAAAATCAAGCTCACTGTTTCCAGGTTGCCATCAGGTGAGCAGCTTTCTCCCATAACCTGCTCCCCAACATGATGTTCAGCTTGTACATAAGCCTGAAATAATTGAACAAGATGGCCATGCAGTGAACCCTCAAGCCATGAGCTAAATAAGCCTCTCTTCCTTTAAGTTGATTTTTCTCAGGCATTTTGTAACAGTGATAGAAACCTGACTGATACACTCAATTCATTTACATTCTGTGGCCTCTGCAGGATGAAGAACTGCTGTTGGGCTGTGTCAGAAGAAGACACATTTTTCAGAGGTAGGGATGTTGATATAGGGGTTTCCACATTGCCTTGGAGCTTTAGTGCGTGTGAAATGGGCCTCTCCAGTGGGCAGGTCATGGAATCTGTGTCACTTGTGTGTAGAATGGATATGAAATGGCAGGCCCTGTCTAAACTTGAGAGCATCCAGACTGGTGACTCTTGCCATCCATCCTTCCTCAGATTCCCAGGATATCTGACTGACTGCTCACCCCTATTGAGTACTCAGAGCTATTGAAGGGCTCATACTATGTCAGGCCTTTCAGAGGAATTGCTCCCTGTCACTGCTCTAGAGTAGGAGAAAACAGCACTGTGAAAGGATCAATATCCTTCCATGATACAGTTAGGGAACTCAGCCTCAGAATCAAGTGATTTCTAAGCCACTCTGTACCATGTGACTTTCCAACCTCTCAATACACCCTAGACCCAGGTCCCTTACGCTGTTGGAGACTTCTGGCCAGTAGCTCCTAACAGACCAATTACAATAGCAATTAGGTAAGATCAGGGTCACATACAAGGTCTCTACTTCTTGCCTGCAGGTAGCTCAGAGCCTCCAGAATCACTTTCCATCATTTGTTGCTGGGGTGTTCTTAATAAGTCTCCGACAAATGCCACTTTTCCATGGTTACAATTGTATTAGGTATTATAAGAAATACAACAATTAAAGTATACAAAAGGATGTGCATAGATTATATGCAGGTATTAAGTTGTTTAATGTAAGGGTCTTGAGCATCTGCAGATTTTAATACCTGAGGGGGTCCTGGAATACTGAGTAAGGCTGTATTGCTCATACCAGGCATGTTTCATGACTTCAAGCCTTTGCCTTGACTGTTCTCTCTGCCAGAAGTGCAGTGGTTGGCCCTTGTTCAGTTCATACATGTTGAATATTAGGGATATGGTCAAACATTCCTTCCACTGTATTGCCTTCCCTGATGTCCTAAGCCAGATTGAGCTATGCTTTCTCTTCTGTATCTTCAATACATTTTTATACTTCTATATCAAGCATAAGTGAAATGGTATCTTTAAACATCTATATCATACAATCAGGGTTGCTGCCCTTTCCTTTTAAGAGGAGGCAGAGGTTAAGGGACAGTCAGAATTCAGGATGCAAATGCTCAAGAAGATAGAGACTACTCTGAGTGTGCAAACTACAGGATGCTTCTGTCCAACATCCCAAAGGATAGTTGTTGTGGTTTGTATCTGGATGTCCCCCACCAAAGCCCTTGCAGTTATGGTGGGGGACAGGTCTTTCAAAAGTGGCTGAATCTAGCATTTTTGATTAGTTCACTGTCTATTACTAGGATTGGTGGTATGAGTGCTACACCCACCAAGGGGCATAGCCTGCTTACAATATAAGGGAAGAAAAGAGGCTTGCTCTCTCCTCCTTTTGCTTTTGTTAGTTTGCTGTCTTCTGCCACTTGAAGTGTTTGCCCCAGTGCCATGCCACTCTGCCTTGGAGCCAACGGCGTATGCACTGAAACCTCCACGAACTATATTCTAAATAAACCTTTCCTTCCTTCATTTTGGGCATCAGGTATTTTTGTCTCAGCAATGAGAGAAAAGTAACTAACACAATGGTACTTTGCACAACTTACAAAAGAAAAGTCAACATATATTAACTATTCAATTAAAATTTGTCAAAGTGTAAAAAAGTTAGGACATTGAAAGCTGAATCACAGGTGACTACATCCTACAAAAAACATCCTCCATATATACAATGGAATCAGGAGCTCCTTTTGGGAAACTCCTGCTTCGAACCACTTCACACACAGATGCAATAGCAATGTATATAAGTAGAAAACACCTACTCTGAAAAAACAGAGGCTTTTGAATGATGTTTCTAATGCCCCCTACAAGGAAAGCAGTGTCTTGGGTAGATAAAAAAAATTAAATCCAAGATTGGAAAACTGCTTATGATGCAGATATTTTACTTTCCTAAATATCAGGCTTTTTACCCTGGCTATACTACTTAATAGGCTCCAGAAGATTGGATTGGTTGCTACCACACAGTGATTTATTATGAAGCAAACAAAAGAACCTACAGTGTGGGGGTGGGAAAGAGGAACAGTGTGATTTGTTTTCCTTTACAAAAAATTCTTGTAGTTGACATATTTGACTCAAAATTGTCTTTCGTGCTGGACAATTTTTATAAACTATGCAAATAATTAAAATGAACTTAGAAACTAAATAGCAGTGGCAGTTTTGTTTTGTGGGCCACAAAACAACAGGATCAAAAGGAACCAAAAGGCTGGGATGCCACACAGAAGGACCTTCCCAAAGTGCCCACCTTAAAGCCACCAAGCAATATACAGCACATGAACAACACTTCTGAAACTGGTAAGGACACAAAGCTGGTCAGGGCTACAAAGATGGAAGTGGAAAATATGGCAGCATTACAATTTAGTGGCTAAAACCAACTTACAATGATGGAATCTGAACCTTCTCCACATATCAACAAATGTGGTCTGCTCAAATATGTCTAAGGATTTCTGGCAGTCTTTGAGCACAGGCAGTTTTAATGAGCTCAGGAAGAGGCAATTCAAAGCTACCCTGAATTCCTAGGTTTCTTTTTAGAGAGATGCAAACAGATATTGACATGATTGTTGGGGATGAAGGCAATGGCCCCCTTCCTGGGGTGGGGGTGTCACAATTTACATAGTAGCCTGATCACCTCCCCTCTTACATCTAGAACAGTGGCAGTGTGCTCCAGCAGGCTGTTTTTACCATTGAAAGCTCTAAACTGTTCGCCATTACTTCCCCAGGGCCTTCTGCCCTAGTTCCATGGGAACTGGGTCTGATAAAGCTGTAAAGTGACATGCAGCTGGGAAGCAATTGCCCATGACTGTAAAACTGCAGACAGAAAAGGAGCATTTGTGCCATGAATTCCTCTCAAAACACTCCCTCTCACTTCCAGTATAGTTATCACATCATTTTTGCTGTGCTGTGCAGCAGCTCTGGAAGTCTTTTGTGAACATTATTAGGAGGTGTGATTAAGAAAAATACAGTGAACGCTGCTGCCAAGTGCTGTACAATAGAAAGTTAGACTTATAAAAGCATTACAGTGTGTCTTTATCTACATTATTCACCAGATCTGGTACCTTGCAACTTCTAGCTCTTTCTCAAAGTCAAAAAGACCACGAAGGCAAATGTTTTTGAACTGAATCAGGAATTGAGGCAGCCATGACAATGCAACGAAAGATACTCAAAAAAGAGGACTTACAGGCAGAGGAAGACAAGATGGCCGATCAGTGAGCAACAAAAAACAGAGCCTCCCGGGAGAAACAACTCATACGCCAGAATAAAACACCCTGGAGAGACCCAGACAGAGGGAGATGGATCCTCTTGACACAGGAAGAAATTAAAACATAAAAAAGCTTGTCAAATACAATACATTGGGACTACAATTGGAACAGCTGGACACAGTGTTTTTGCTGTGACCCAATTTTGCAGCGGACTGAATTTGCACCAGCCTGAATCCGCCACTGCCGGCAGAACCGCCCAAACTCGTTCCCACCATGACTCACGGGAGGAGGAGCAGTGCTGAGGTTGGGGGTTGGTGGGCCTGACAGAGAGCGGAGCCAGCAAAGAGACTTTCATTGATCCACAGTCAGTGATGGGATTTGGTCCCTCCCCGCCGCCATGGGAGGGGTGCGGTCCGGTGGGCCACATGTTGGAATCTGGCAGGAGGAGCCTGACCTGGTAGCAACAGTGACTTCAGTTGGTTCCTCCCTCCCCAAAGCAGATTCGTGGGATTTGCTTGGACTGGGCCCCTGGCTGGGACCCAATGAACTGTCCCAAATCAATTCCCTGTGCCTAGCAAGCACTAACCAGGGGAAGGCCTCTGCAGTTTGGTTGGCCCGGTGGGGAGGGGCAGGCTTAGGCAGCCACTGCTAGCACCTCAGTGATAAGAGCAGTCAGGAGAGGGGGGAGGACCCTTGCCAGCATGCTTCGGAGGAGGCGTGGCAAACAGGAAAGGGGGCTGGGACCTGTAATGTGACCTGTGTGGAGGAAGCCGGGATCATGACAGGAGAGAGAGGCAGGAAGTGGCCCCCAGCCCAAAACCCTGAGGGCCCTGATCCAGGAGAGGGAAAAACAAGGGCGATTGAGGGCAGCAAACACGCAACAGCAGGCATGGCTTCAATGGACATTAAAAGATATCTTCAGGACCTTGTAGACGATCTCAAAACTGAAATATTAAATCAGGTAAAGCAAGATATGAATAGAGTAATAAAAGCAATGCTCTCAGGGAGCATCTCTCAGGAAGATACAGATGGTAGAAGGGAGGAACACAAAAAAAGGAGAGAAATATTCGATAAAGAATATAAAGAAAATATAGAATACATGAAGCAGATTCAAAGAGACTACCAGGAAATTAAAAATTCCTTTGAAAGCTGGCAAAACATCTTAAAAGAAACTAAGGATAGACTATCAAAACTTGAAGACAAGTTTGCAATGTGTGATTATGAAAGGAAAGATCTCTTAAAAATAACAAGGAAACAGGCAGTAACAATACAAAGGCTAGAAGATAATAAGAGAATCTACAATTTAAGAATAAGAAATGTGAACAAAGAAGCAGGAATACATACAGGTGAATTACAAAGGCTATTCACGAAAATAATTAAGGAAAACTTCCCAAGCATGGGAAAAGAAAATGACATTCGATTATGTGAGGCATACAGAACCCCAGCCACCTACAACCAAAACAGATCTACACCCAGACATATAATAATCAAGATACCAGAAATTCAATATAAAAACAGAATATTAAAAGCCATCAGAGAAAAGAAACACATTACCTATAAAGGTAAGCCCATCAGGATCATGGCTGACTTCTCCACACAGACCAACAAATCAAGAAGAGCTTGGAGCGAATTATTCCAAGCCCTGAAAGAAAATAACCTCCAGCCCAGATTAATGTACCCTGCAAAACTGTCACTAGAAATTAATGGAGAAACGAGATGCTTCCATGACAAAGAGGAACTGGGCAAGTTTGTGACCACCAATCCAACCCTACTGAGAATACTGAAGGACATTCTAGAGAGAGAGAGAAAAAACATACCAAGATTTTAGGAACAGTAGCAGAAAGGCCTCAATGAAAGAAAGGGCAGGCAGTAGAATGAAGGAGAAAAGTAGACAACAAGGCAGAAACATAGCATAGCAGAAATGAGGCAGAGAAGGTTGGCTATAATCTCTAACATAGATGGCCTTGATACACTATATTGTTAATAGTGCACCAGGATTTTAAAAACCCACATTACTTACACTACTCTGCTTAGATGTATTATATTCTGTTCCAGTCATTCTACCTGTACTAGATTTGAGGGTACAAACAGTAATCCCAAAAATAACAGGATATAGTATGGTAATCATCCTTAATTTCCTATTAAGTCAATCTAAAGCTCTGTAAAACCTACACTGTTTTACCATAACTGATTGTAATCAAATCTGGTTTGTTAGATCACTGCTTTGTATTGATAGATTTTATTCAAAGCTGTTATGATTGATAGTATCAAGTCTGAGAGTATAGGCAACTGCACTGAAGATGACAAGATCCACTAGAATATGCACACTGGTTTGGTTATTACCTGCCTTTGAAGTTTTATATTGTCTACAATGTTTTATTTTTTACTAATATTGTTATGTATTGCTATATTCAATTATGCTGCTATATTCATTTATGCCTGATGATATAGGCAATTCTATTGAAGATAATAAACAATACAGCAATCATTGTAGATCACCTTGTACTGTGATTTTATATAACTCTTTAGTTTCATGTTTTTATAGGAATTTGTTTTGTTTTGTCTTGCTATGTTTTGTTTTTCCTTCTAATACAGAAAGGATAGAAATACATGTAGAGACTCATGTATGCGTAGCCATTTACACTCTCACTGTTTGATGATCTACTTTGTATGCTTTACTTTTGTAACTTGAACAACTATTTCTAAGAGAACAATATGTAATTTATCAACCAGTGATTTCTTATTGTTTATCTTTTCTCTGAAATTTTGTATTATTTCTATGCTTTACATGCTTTTTTTTCTCTTTAAATAAAAATTTTAAAAAAAAGAGGACTTACAGAACTACTTCAGAAATTGACAAGAACGGTGGAGCAAGAGAGTGTGAGATAAGTGATAGTATTTTGAGACTAATGCTCATGTGTCTTTTACTGTAATTGTTTTTTAAAAATTTTAAACATTCAACATGTTTTGATCACACCTTGTACACTGTCATAAATCCTTGATCACTATGCTGAGCTACTCAGAAGAGGAAAAGTAGTCATAGGTTCTCTGTTCATTCCAATGTAGTTACTGTGCACAGTTTTATTGGGATTCCTCCCCAAACTACTTTATTCATAAATGTAATACTGAAGCAACATAAAGGAATATAAAGTGGAACAAAACAAGGCAAAAAATCTCTCCCCCCCGTTAAGTCATGAGAGCGTCTGTAAGTCTCCTATAATGAAAAATGCTCTGTATTTGAAGAGGAATAAAAACAATATTGGGACACTGTAAAAATTTTCCAGTGTAGAATAATATAATACAAAATAAAGGTATCTTAGTCTAATTATCCAGAAAGAAGTGCTTATTGCATTTCTGGCAATAACCATCATAATTTAAAATAATATATTTATGCCTTTACTTTTTGATTCATCAACTTCAGAGCACAGCTGACTCCCTATTAGCTCATTATTATCCAAAGAACCTAGCAATTTTGTTAACTCCATTGTTTTGGGGGTTTTTTTCCTTACTGATTAGTTTGAAGGTTTGAATAAAAGCTCCTTCCTTTGCTTTCCCTTCCCTTCCCCTCCCTGCCTCTCTCATGCTCTCTCTCTCATGCTTGCGCTCTCTCTCTCTCTCTCTCTCTCTCTCTCTCTCCTTCCCTCCCCTTTCACCTCCCTGCTCCTCTGTGTTTTGAGATAAAATCTTAGTATGTTGTCCAAGTGTCTTTCAAATTCACGGGCTCTAATTATTCTCCCATCTCAGTTCCTAAGTGGCTGGGACCACAAGTGTATGCCACCATTCAAAGACAAGTCTCTATTCTTTATATACAACATTTAGAAGAGGTCAGTTAACTTTTTTCAAACTATTCAAGTGCATTCATATATATATTTCATAACCTGTGATCCTGAGCCCTCCCCACTTACTGGGTAAAGTTGGCTCCAGTGGGAGTTAATTTACCACACAGCTATTTTTATTATCCATTACCTTTGGCAGCAGATTGAAGAAGTTAATATTCAAGCTACTTCTGAAAGCTGAGGGCAGAACCTGAAGCTGCGGGTGTATAAGGAGTTGGCTTAAATGGGACAAAGTGTACCAGGAGCCTTTACAGCATGGGGCCCAGCAGCTTCTACACTCACAAGAGATGTGTGAGGTCCAGAGAGCCTGAGGCTTTATGTTCTTTGTGTTAGTTTGTGTTAGTTATAGCCAATACTATCTTGCTGGTTTTTATGCATTGGGTTTTTTAATACATTTTTTTCTTGACTATTATTAAAGCTGTCTAGTAAAACATGTTAATCTGCTCTCTCACCTGAATGATTCGCTAAAGGTTTCCTGGGACTGTGTTTTGTTTATCTTAGCCTTTCACTTACTGGACCTCAGCCATGTGAGATTGAGGTACTTATTTTTTATAGCAAAAAACCCCCAAAAAACCAAAAAAAAACTTTACAATGTTTCTAACAGCCAGATATTATTATAAATGTCTAATTGTCATATCAGCTAAGGATCTTGGTCCTATATTTTCCTTTTTTTCCCCCCACTTTGGTTAACAGTGCTAGGGATGAAACCCAGGACCTTTTGTATGCTAGGCAAGTCTTTCAAATCACTCAACTGTTCATGCAGCATTTTGGAACTCTTTTAGTCAGACACCTTACAATTTTTACAAAACTTTAGTCAAAGTGGATCACAGGCCTAATCTTAAACACAAAAGTATAAAACTTGTTGAAGATTACAGAAATCTAGATGACTCTGTATTTGGCAATAACTTTTAAAAATATATCACTAAAAAATCCATGGAAACAGCATTAATAAGCTAGATTGCACTAAAGTTAAAATGTGTGGCTCTACAAAGGCCATTGGCAAGAGACTAAAAAAAGAAGCTATAAAATAGGAGAAAATACTAACAAAAGATATATTTATGAAAAAACAACCTACTTTTAAAATTCAATAATAAAAATTTAAAATTCAATTAAAATAAGCTTAAAGACATTAGCAGACATATCAGAGATATATAGATGGCAAGTTAAAACAACAATAAAATATCACTACACATCTATTAGAATAGCCAAATCCACAATACTAACTATACCAACTGTTGGTGAGGATGTGGAACAATAGGAACTCTCATTCATGCTGTCAGGAAAATGGTACAGCCACTTGGGGAGACACTTTGGCAGGTTGTTGCAACACTAAGCATATTTTTATCTATCATAAGATCCAGCAATCATTCCATTAAAAGTATTTACTCAAATGAGTAGACAAGTAAGGTCTACAAAACAACACACATACTGGGAACATAAGACTGGGTCCAGTGAGCTCATCTCTTACTTTTCTAATGTAAATTTGAACTTTAGCATAAGTGGCTACCTGTGCATCTCAGTACCTTTCCCTGAGGGATACAGGAAACAATCTTTGTGTTTACCCACCTAGTATGATGAACAATAAGATGTGTCCATGCATACAAAAGTGGCAAAATGGGATTTTTACCCACCTTATACTCCATATAACTTTGGTTTACATCTATTTACCTGAGCATCAGAGAGGTCCCAATAGACCCACACCACTTCAGGATTTGTTAAAAAGAAAAAAGTTTTCTTCTGATTTTTCTGGTAAAAGTTATCCTATTCAGTACAATGCATATGAAAAGCCAGATTACTAAATTTTGGAGGAGGTAAAAAGTGAATCATCAGGTTACTCATGCGTGGATAATGAAGATGATCCATTAAGGTAAAATAAATGGTTTCCTATCAGGAGAGTGGTGTGGGTATATCATGATGATGGTGCTGGTGATGATGATGATGATGATGATGGCGATGACTTTGACATTGGCCATGTGAGCCAAAGTTCCTGTGACAGTGAAATGGAGCAAAAATCACCTGATATGGATATAGGTAATACAGATCTCCTTGTATTTCTTCAGATGACAAAGAAAACAGCAACGCAAGTACATATTTGAGCAATGGAAATGTTGTGAAATAACCATGTAACCAAATGGAATGATTCAATATTAGAAATAGGTCCAGAATACAGTGATGGTCTTGGTGGGGGTGAAAGATATTGGACAGAATGCCAGCACTACCATTCAGTATTGAAAACTGTAACTGATGAAATGCTATAAGATTTGGTAAAATACACAAAGGCTGAAATGCAAGTAAAACATTCTGTATGCACCAACCCTCATATTCAAAAATGTACTTATTGTGACATTTCGCTAAACTGAACTAAAAGCATTCTTAAATCTGCTATACTTAGCAGGGATTTTTCACAGCAATGATAGGAATGTAAAAGACTTACTGAAAAGTGATGATCAAAAGATAGCATAAAAATTTATGTCCTTGTAGATACAAAGACTTATTACATTTTCAGTTTAGAACTCAGTCCTCAGGTCCTTATTTGTATAGTAATAAACCAAATGATAGTGTGAACAGACTTGTTGCTCCCATCTCCTAAACTAACTGGAATTTGACATTCAAAAATTGGTTTACCAGTTTCCAATAGATTACATTTGCTAACAAATTTAAAGCACAAGTTGACTAGCACAGAAACTGTATACAGGAATAAAGCAGAATTTCCAAATGAAATGCTGCAATTTCTTTCTTTCTTTTTTTTTTTTTTTTTGTTACGGAGGATTGAACTCACGACTTCGCATTTGCCAAACAGGCACTGCCGCTGAGTTAAACCCCCAGCCCGAAATGTTGCAATTTCAAAACAGAGAATTGTATAGCACAGTCTTTGGATTTCAAAAAGATGTAACACTGGTCTCATATAGGACAAAGATAAACTGGTACTACTGATGTGAACATTTCTCCATGATGAAATATTGATAGTGAAATCTCTACAAAATGGAAGCCTGAGACAGAATCTTTCTACAACAAAACCAAAAGTGGAATAGATATTGATGAGTTATGCGGCAACTATGTTGTTACTTGAAACACAAAGCACTGGCCAATGGGTGTGTTTTATTTGATCCTAAATGTGTGTGGCATAAATAGTTTGATAGTTTACAAGGAAAATAACAAGCATAAAATATGGAGAAATTTTCTTAGAGCTCATAAGGCAGGAAAAAAACCAAAATGTTTCTGCCCAGGAAACTATGCAAAAAACTGTGGAGCACACTGGTGAACTGATGGGTGAATAGGTAGGCATAGAATCACAAAGATCTTCTGTAACAACAGGAAAACAGAAAAGACGTTAACGTGTGTCCTACAAGAAAACATGGGAAAACAAAACAAATGCTACCAGTGTAAGTGATAATTGTGTATGGAACATGCAATAGTCATAGGTGAAGAATGCCTTGGGTGTGACGGTTGAAGCAAAACTTGTTTTCATGGCAGACTTTTGTGTTTATATTGTAGTTCACATAAGTTTTTATTTTTGATGTTATATCTTAGATTTTGCAAGCAAGTAAACAACTAATGTGTAAGTGTTGATGTCTATTCTAAGTACTCACTGAATATTTGATATTTTGTTTTATTTTCCTGCTACAACATAGTAGGAGGTTTCTGAAAAACAGGAAAAGAGGTGACAAGAATTTCCTGCCACATAGGAAAGGAAAGCAAAGCACATGTGCTATCAGCATGACACATGTGCACAGAACATACAGTTGTAGTGTGAAGACTGTCTTGAATGTGGCAGTTGAAACAAAACTTATTTTTGTGGTAGAGTTCTATTGGTATTTTCATTGTAGTTCATATAGGAATTTATTTTTGATGTTATCTTTTAGGTTTTGTAAGCAAGTACACAGCTGATGTGAAAGTGGTGATGTTTATTCTACATGCACAATACATATAAAGAATTTAATACTTCAGAATATTTTATATTGCTGTTAACTACACACTGTCTAATATAATAAGAATCTCCTGACAAAACAGCAAGACCACGAAGATGTCAAGCATGTCCTACAAAAAGGCCAGGAAAGTAAAACATATGTGCTGTCTGTATGAGTGACATGTGCATGGAATATGTTATTGTCATTTGTGCAGCCTGCTATAACTGAAGTAAAGGTTATTTTTTTGTAAAGTGCTATTGGTATTTTCATTGTAGTTCATATAATATTTATTTCTGTTGTTCTTTTTTAGACTTAGTACATCACAAAGCAGTCAATGTTGAAAATTTTGATTTTTTTTATAAACACTCAAAATATTAAAAATTCAGTACTTTATTTTTGTTTTGTTTTGTCTTGTTTTGGTACCAGAGATCGAACTCATGACCTTGCACTTGCCAGGCAGGTACTTACGTCATTGAACTAAATCCCCAGCTCTTCAATACTTTATTTTTGTGATTTTTTTTCTGTTAAGTATTCATTGTTAAAATTCATAAAATTAAAATTAATAATTCATCAATAGAAATATTCTAAAGAATAGATATGGATCTGACAGATCCATGTATCTGTTCTTGGATGACAAAATTAGTGTTATACCCCAAAAGCAATATACTGTGATTACAATTATATGACCTTCTGCAAAGGCTAAACTGGATATCAGCAAAAACTAACAGTGGTTGCTAAGGATTGAGGGGAAAGATGAATAGGTGGAACACAGAGAATTTAGGACAATGGCACTATTCTTTATGATATAATAGTGGATACATGTCTTTATACATTTACCTGAATGTGTACAGTATGCAATACCAAGAGTGAACCCCCCTGTAAAATATGGACTTTAATTATGTATTGATTCTGGCTCATCCAGTATAGCAAATGTTCTAGCTAACATGAGATGTTAACAATAGGGGAAGGGATGGGGATACATACCAAGTATAAGGGAATTCTGTACTGTTTCCCTGTGAACATAAAACTCCTCTAAAAATAGTCTAAAGAGATAAACCTAGTTCTTTAGCTTACATCTTACTCCAAAATATAGTCCAGCCATACTAAAAATAAATGTTTAAAAGTGAAATGCACGTTAAAGTATGTGATAAATTCTCATACACAAAGATTTTACATATCTCTGAAACAACTTGCCAACTTGCCAAAAGAAAAAACTTAGTCAAGTAAAAACATGTTCAATCACAAATAATGAAAGAAATGCAAGATAAAACAAGGAGCTCCACTTCACCTATAAGGTTTTCAGATTCTGAAAATAATGTAATTATCTAACATAAGCTAGATTATAGGAAAATGGACAATAAATTGGGGTAAACTCTTTGGAGGAAAATTTGACAGTAAATATAAAAATTCTAAAAACGGTTCATTTCTTCTCGCTCAGCAATTTCACTTTACTTCTAAATTATGTGTGGACTAGCAAATACATTTTTATGTTATGGTACATTCCAGTTACCAATGACAATATACTGTCTCTCTGGGAATATATAAGCCAAAGCACTGCAACAGGTAACAAACCACTGTAAGTTTTTAAGGCATAAGTGTGCCTGCCTGTGTATGTTTATTTTTAGTACAAAAGCCTCCAAGGACTCGAAATGTTAAAAGTCACTGGATAGACGTTTTCAGGTTTCAGGGTTTTCTGATGTAATATGTATTTTTGGTTTCACTAGGATATTCATTTACTTATTCATTTCTTAATTTTGTACACTGAATATCTATTATTTACAGAAAAATAAAGGTTTCCCCTTGCTGACCCCTCCACCCCCAAATCCTTTGGCTACAGAGACGCAGAGTCAAGGTGTCAATATAGTCCCTATCAAGACCATTGTCACAGTCCTGGGGCAGGGACAAGAGTGATAAGAGGGGCCTCAGCCAGTGCTGGCCTTTGGTCCCAGAGGGAGCTGGTGCTGAGAGGTGGAGGAGCCAGGGGAAAGGCCACCCAGCTTTGCCTCCTTCCTTTGTTGGAGAGGCACACTGGTGGTGCTTGGGGGGCGCTGAGAGACTGCTGTAGCTGCCAGAGCTTCACAGGCCTCCTACCTTAAAAACTCAGCTCAAATCCAGCTCCCGGGGTCCAATTTCCAGCCCCTCCTCTCTGGCCCCGACTTCAGGAACAGCCTCTGGAGGTGACCTGTTGTGCTGCTGTGGTCCTAGAGCCCTAAGAGGAGTGCAGCTTTAGTGGAGGAGCAAAGGTGACTGGGTATTCAGCCACAAGGTGTCCCGCTCCCCTTGAAGGTCCCAAAGATGACCTCTCTCCAGCAATCAATCTGTTTGGCCTGGTACCTGGAAGAGAAGATACTTCTGTCCCTCTCTGAGCCAGCAACCTTGGGGTCGTACTCTACCCAAAGTGACTCCCACACCTGGACAGAAGAGACCAATTAAGGTACAGTGACCAGGCCCCAGAGCCTGTAGTTTTCACTTCAGTCCTGGATGAATCTACCATCTCTGGCCCTCATTTTCCTTGTCTTTATCAGGGATGTCACAGTGTTGCCTCTCCCAACATTGCTGTAAGATTTAATGCTGGTAGGAAGGCCAGAGGCCACTTTCTGAGAGCCAGATGCCATCTCATGTAGTTCTCAAGCAACCTTGGGAGATGGACACTATAAACTTTCACCCCTTCCAATTTTACAGACACAAATCAGGGTTCAGAGCTGAAGATACACTAGATTAGGGAGAAGCATGGGAGTAGGGAGGAACAAAGTCATCAGTTGCTATGACTCGCCTCTTAACCCCGAGGTCACTTGTTAAATTCTGTTTCTGCCTGTTTGGAGGGCAGATTCTTCCCACTTAGATGGCAAATCGCCCGCCCTCTCGCGAGGAGGGGAGGCTGTCTTTCAGTAGCAGGACCAGGAAAGCAAGCTGCAGGATGCGGTGGGCCTCCTCCTGCACCGTAGGTTGGTAAGGTGGGGGGCGGAGACCTCGGGTGGGATGACCTCTCCAATCACCAGAGGCCAGGCCCCGCTATTTGACCAATCAGTGGAGACATTTCTCAGTCCTGTGAAAGGAGTGAGGGGCTTTGCGAAGTAAGCAAAACGGTAGAGGGGGCAGCTTGTCCTTCGGCCACAGACAGTCCCCGCTGCCTTGCGCGGGTCTCTTTTCTCTCTGAGTTTCAGGTTTCTCTTCTGTAAACTGGGCCACTAACACCCGTACCGCAGAACAGTGCAGGCTCAGTAAAGGGCCCCACTAGCCAGACCTGATCCTCTCCAGGCCGTCTTGGTGTCTGGGTCGTTTAGACTTCTCCACGAACCCTGGCCCAGATTCCAAGCCCAGCGTCTCAGCGGCGAGGCTCGCGGGCCGGCTGGGAACCCTCGCCATGGGAAGCTCGCCCAGTGCCCTGTAGGCTCCTACTTGGACAGCCTATCCCAAGGGCGTTGGGCTGCTCAGGACGCGGTGGGACTCACCAGGTGCAGGAGGTGCAGGTGGCGAACTGACTCTCCGTGAGCTGCACTCCTGGGTCTGGAGGAGGCGCAGAACAGTCCCGGGCGACGAGGAGGTGGAGCCCGCCCCCTTGAGAGCGCAGGCCAGGCCGGGCCAGTGCCAGCAGGGGAGGGGCACAGGGCAAGTGAAAGTCACACTGGATGGGGGTGGGGAGGGTGGCCTTGGCTGGTTAATCGCGGCTAGGCGCCTCACCCACCCTGTTCTGCAGCCTTGCATTCACTGAGACCTGGCTGGTGGACTTGCTGTGGTGCCTTCAAGAATCCCCAGGCCAGAGCTGGTAAAGTAGCCCAAGGTAGAGTGCTTGCCTACCATGCAGGAAGTCCTGAGTTCACTTTCCACAAGCGTCGGCGTTTGGGGAAGGGGGTGCAGGATGCTAAGACCACTCAGGATTTTGAAGTAGTGCCAGTAATTCTGAATACCTGGAAGCTTTCATTCATCCGTTGTCCAAGAACAATTACGTAATAGTCCTAGATTTCTGCCTGTGCGGTGCCTTTCCTCCAGATAATTCCCCTTCTCCAGTCACCCTTTCATCTATTCCAGGTGCACTGACCCCTCCCCTGGAGAATTTCATCAGACATCTGTCCTCTCTGGTCCAACCAAAGGGGAAAAATATGGCGAATGATAAATACACATGTTGGTCCTTGACTGCAAGTCTTTGTCCAAGTGACTCGGTTAACTTGGAAGGCCCTTCTTACCCCTGTTCTTCCAAGCCTCACTTCTCTTAAGGGCTCTAGCCACCTGAGCTTTAGCCATGTGGCCCTCTTTGTAGTGTATGTGGCTTGCTCCAGCCTCAGCTCTTACAAGGGAGCTCCTGAATCAGCTATCATAGCTCAAATATCTGATGCAGTGCAGACAAGCTGATCCAAGTCACACAATCTAGGGCCAGATTATGGGACAACCTGTGTCCCCCACACTAAGCATATATATCAGATATTCTCTTATTCCTTTATCTGTCTCTTCCATTAGACTGTAAGTTATTTGAGGCTGGAAAATTTACAAGATACATTCACTCTTGTATCCCCAGTACACTGTGATGGCATACAGCTATGGTGACAATAATGTACTTATTTTACCCATTTGCTAGCATAGACAGCAGGATCGAAGTGAATTATCTCTGCTGAGTCCTCTAGCCTGTTTGCAGGCACTGCCTCCTTATTCTCTCAGTCTCCAGGTCTTTCATGCTACAATATATATGTCCCTCATGTGCACTAATCCTGATTCATGAACTGTCTACATGCTGCTTACCTTTCTCATACTTCACAAAGTTCCTACTAAAATCCGTATCTTCAGAGAAGTCTGTTCTTACTGCAGTCCCTTAAGTGCAGATCCCTCCATTAAACTGCAGAAATGCATCTAAGTTTCCTTCATGAACTCTCTGTCCATTACAGTTTTATTACTACCTGGATTTGATTTACATATATACCCCACTGGAGCATGCAGGCAAGACTATCTTAGCTTCCTGACAATTCCCAACCCCAGGTGTAGTACTTTGTATTAAGAAAGTTCTAAATAAAATTTGTAGGCTAAGTGAATGAATTCTAGAGATCTGGAGTAGGAAAATGGTATGATCTGAACCTTTATGTCAGAATACAGATGGCAGAGACAGGTGACAGGAACTACCTAAACAAGAGACTGGTGGCTGGATATATCAAAAAGGTATGTCAGGAAGTCACAAAGGAACTCATCCACTTAGGAGCATCAAGCAGGAGCTGAGAGATTAAACACAAAACTTCCTGCAGAAATGTGGAAGATAGAAAATGTACCAAATGAACTGGATGATCTGACTAAGGAGATTTCCAGGCAGAGTATTGAAGGTTCCTCCTGACTTTTTGCTGCTTATACTAAGGTTTGAGAGAAGAGAGAAAAACCAAAAGAAACTCTGTTATATAAAAAGGAACCAGAACTTGATAGTTTTGAAAATTCTCAGCTCCTGCAGGTATCAGATGATGCTAAAATTAACAAAGGGTTTCCAGGCAAAGATCAAATTTGGACTTATACCAGGAAAAAAGGATCTAATGATGAACCTGGGGGTGGATATATAAAATCTTTATGTCCTCACAACAAAAAAAGAAGACATTCAGCTAAAAATAGGGCTTCTAAGAAGCTAAAAATAGAACAACTAAGAAAGTTGTCATCAATGGTCTCAGCAAAAGTTCAAGGGAGGAAAAGGATTTGTAAGTCTGACAGTTTTCTGAGGTGGACCTTAATGAGATTCACAGAAGATACACAATGTTTTAAAAATAATTATATTGGCAAAGAGTACCAGATTGGAGTGAAAAGGGAAGAGACTGTACACAATGAAGAGACCTCCAGACTCCCCCAAATTCTACTGGAAGGAAGTAGGCTGAGAAACTGCATACATGCAGATCCCAGCTTCATTTTACAGGGAAAAAAAATATAGCTTAGAGAATAGAACAGAGTCCAAAGGGCAGAACCTAGAGCATAGAGAATCACTTTCATGCCAGAGTCATAATGATTCCCAGTTAAGGAACTTCCAGCACCTGTGCAGCAGGATTTCACAATTGTTATTTACTAGTGACTGCTGCCTACCTCTTACTCCTGTACTCTTTGGACAGGAACATCTGGACCAGATAGTCTGTGCCTGTCCCACCTTACATATTATACTATATATTAGGTGAGTGCTATGGGGAAGCAAAATTACCTATCTCATGAATTCACAAGACTTTATACTGAAAGCATCTAGGATTTAGATAAGGCAGCACACATAAGGATTCATACATAAGGAACATCATCCACATCTGAACCTGGTTTAGATGCAGAGATTGTGGGCACTGAGCTGATTCTATGGGATGTGGCCATTAGAAGATATTAGGCAGCATGAACACATTGTTATATGTGAGAAAATGTAAATAATTTGTGGCTTGTAGGTGAACTATGGTAGTTTAAAAACTTTTGATACTCTTCCCTTCAAGCAGTGGTATTACTGAGCGCAGGACGAGAGAACCAGAAGAAGATCTGCCTCTTCCTGCCAGGCACTGCCACCAGAAGTCCCTTTCCTCTGCACACCCAGCACAGGTAGAGAGAACCTGGAGATCTGCCTCTGCCTTCTGGGTGCCGCTACGAGACCATATCCTCCGCACCCAGCACAGGAAAAGAAAACCAACAGATCTGCCTTTGCCTGCCAGGTGCTGCCACTGGGAGGCCCTTTCCTCAGCACGACAGTGCAGGCCAAAGGAGGCAGACAGATCCACCTCTGCCTGCTGTGTGCAGCCACCAAAAGGCCACATCCTACAGGTGGCCAGTGTGGGCAGAGAGAACCAGCAGATCCACCTTCACCTTCAGGGAGCTGCCACTGGAAGGCTCCTTCCTACAGGCAGCCAGCAGGAGCAGGGACATACAGCCAGGTAAGACCTGTGAATCTGTAGGCCACCATTTGAAGCCCTTGGTTCCCTCAGACAGACATCATTCACTAGCAGAATCTGACAAACACACCCTTGTGTGTCTGCCACCATTGTGGGAGTCCCAGTGTAGACACAAAGGCTGAGAGAAGCAGCCCCACATATATGCACCCAACCATCAGTGAAACCCCAGGGTAGCTGCATAGCTCTGGAGAAGCCCACTCCACACACCCTGCTACCTCCCTGCAAATCTGGAATCAAAGAAACCTAGGTGCCTGTCCCTTCTCCTTACACTGTCTAGGGGCAGCCAACATGGGAATTGCCTGGGACTCCACAACCAGCTTGTTGGGAGAAACCCAAGAGAATGTCAAGAGAAAGGAGCAAAAAGCAAACTCAGACTTCTAGCCCACACACAGTGACTCTGGGCGATATGGTCATGGAAGAAAATGGAAGTCACACACCTGAAATCTCTGAGAGGATAGCAACTGAAGTAAGGAAACAACTTCATGAGATTGTAAAAGCAGTCAAATCAGAATTAATGTCTCAGGGAAAAGATGAAATCACAAACATACTGAAAGAATTGTTCAGCAGATCTAAAGAAGACATGGACAATAAACAGGAGCATAGGAAAATGATGGAAATGTTGAATGAATATAGAAAGGAATTACAATGTATGAAACAGATTCAAAGAGAGATGCAGGAAATTAAAAATTCAATCAAAAGCTAGCAAAATTGCTTGAAAGAGACTGACGATAGACTTTCAAACCTTGAAGACAGGATTACAGCTAGTGATTGTGAAAGGAAAGATCTCTTAAAAATTACATGAAATCAGGAAATAACAACTCAACTGAAAGATGATGCAAAGAAGCATAATTTAAGAGTGATAGGTATCAATGAAGAGGCAGGGGTCAACACAAATGAAATTAAAAGGATATTCACACAAGCAATAGAAGAAAACTTCCCAAACATGGGAAATGGATCTGGCATGCAGATAAGTGAGGCATATAGGACTCCAACTAGCCATAACCAAAGTAAATCTATATCCAGACATATAATAATCAAGATCCCAAAAATTTAGCACAAGAACAGAATATTAAAAGTTGTTAGAGAAAAGAGACAGATCACTTATAAAGGAAAACCAATCAGAATCTCAGCAGACTTGTCAACACAAACCATCAAGTCAAGAAGAGTTTGGAGTGAAGTGTTTCAAACCTTGAAAGAAAACAACTTCCAACCCAGACTGACCTACCCAGGAAAACTATCTTTCAAAATTGATAGAAAATAAGATACTTCCATGATAAAGAACAACTGAAGGAATTAATGATTATCATACCAACCCTACAGAGAGTGCTAAAGAATATTCTAGAGAGAGATAAAGATGACCATGGTTCCAGGAACAACAGCAGAGGAGGATCACCAAACAAGACAAGCAGTTGAGTGAAGGGGAAAAGTGGAGGGCCAACATCAGGAGGATAGCAGGGAAGAGACAAACCAATGTATGCTGGTTGTAACCATTAATGTAGATTTCAGGTCAGCAATAAAAAGAAACAGGGAGAGTGGATCAAGAAACAAGATCCATCGATATACTGTATACAAGAATCACATCTAACCAAGGAAGACAAGATGGCCAATCAGTGAGTAACAAAAAACAGAGCCTCCCAGGAAAAACAACTCATACGCCAGAATAAAACACCTTGGAGAGACCCAGACAGAGGGAAATGGATCCTCTTGACACAGGAAGAAATTAAAACATAAAAAAGCTCATCAAATACATTGAGACTACAACTGGAACAGCTGGACACAGTGTTTTCGCTGCAACCTGCAATTTTGCAGTGGACTAAATTTGCACCAGCCTGAATCTGCCACGGCTGGCAGAGTGGCCCAAACTCGTTCCCACCACGACTCACGGGAAGCAGAGCAGCACTGAAGTTGGGGGTTGGTGAGCCCGACGGAGGGCAGAGCCAGCAAAGGGACTTTCATTAATCCATGGTCAGTGCTGGGATTGGGACACCCCACCCCCCACGGGAAGGGTGTGATCAAATGGGCGACATGTTGGAATCTGGCAGGAGGAACCTGAACTGGTAGCAACAGTGACTTCAGGTGGTTCCTCCCTCCCCAAAGCAGATTCATGGGATTTGCTTGGACTGGGCCAGGCCCCTGGCTGGGACCCAATGAACTGTCCCAAATCGATTCCCTGCACCTAGCAAGCACTAACCCGGGGAAGGCCTCTGCAGTTTGGTTGGCCCAGTGGGGAGGGGCAGGCTTAGGCAGCCACTGTTTGCACCTCAGTGATAAGAGCAGTCAGGAGAGGGGGGAGGGCCCTCACAATCATGCTTCGGAGGAGGTGTGGCAAACAGGAAAGGGGGCTGGGACCTGTAATGTGACCTGTGTGGAGGAAGCTGGGATCATGACAGGAGAGAGAGGCAGGAAGTGGCCCCCAACCCAGAACCCTGAGAGACCTGATCCAGGAGAGGGAAAAACAAGGGCAACTGAGGGCAGCAAACACGCAACAGCAGGCATGGCTTCAATGGACATTAAAAGATATCTTTGGGACCTTGTAGACAAGCTCAAAACTGAAATATTAAATCAGGTAAAGCAAGATATGAGTAGAGTAATAAAAGCAATGCTCTCAGGGAGCATCTCTCAGGAAGATACAGATAGTAGAAGGGAGGAATGCAAAAAAGGAGAGAAACATTCGATAAAGAATATAAAGAAAATATAGAATACATGAAGCAGATTCAAAGAGACTACCAGGAAATTAAAAATTCCTTTGAAAGCTGGCAAAATACCTTAAAAGAAACTAAGGATAGACTATCAAAACTTGAAGACAAGTTTGCAGTGTGTGATTATGAAAGGAAAGATCTCTTAAAAATAGCAAGGAAACAGCCAGTAACAATACAAAGGCTAGAAGATGACAAGAGAATCTACAATTTAAGAATAAGAAATGTGAACGAAGAAGCAAGAATACATATAGGCGAATTACAAAGGCTATTCACAGAAATATTTAAGGAAAACTTCCAAGCATGGGAAAAGAAAATGACATTCGATTATGTGAGGCATACAGAACCCCAGCCACCTACAACCAAAACAGATCTACACCCAGACATATAATAATCAAGATACCAGAAATTCAATATAAAAACAGAATATTAAAAAGCTGTCAGAGAAAAGAAACAGATTACTTATAAAGGTAAGCCCATCAGGATCACAGCTGACTTCTCCACACAGACCTTCAGATCAAGAAGAGCTTGGAGTGAAATATTCCAAGCCCTGAAAGAAAATAACCTCCAGCCCAGATTGATGTACCCTGCAAAACTGTCACTAGAAATTAATGAAGAAACAAGATGCTTCCATGACAAAGAGGAACTGGGGGAGTTTGTGACCATCAATCCAACTCTGCAGAGAATACTGAAGGACATTCTAGAGAGAGAGAAAAAACATACCAAGATTTTAGGAACAGTGGCAGAAAGGCCTCAATGAAAGAAAGGGCAGGCAGTAGAATGAAGGAGAAAAGTAGACAACAAGGCAGAAACATAGCATAGCAGAAATGAGGCAGAGAAAGTTGGCTATAATCTCTAACATAGATGGCCTTAATACACCATATTGCTAATAGTGCACCAGGATTTAAAAACCCACATTACTCACACTACTCACACTAGATGTATTATATTCTGTTCCAGTCATTCTACCTGTACTAGATTTGAGGGTACAAACAGTAATCCCAAAAATAACAGGATATAGTATGGTAAACATCCTTAATTTCCTATTAAGTCAATCTAAAGCTCTGTAAAACCTACACTGTTTTACCATAACTGATTGTAATCAAATCTGGTTTGTTAGATCACTGTTTTGTATTGATAGATTTTATTCAAAGCTGTTATGATTGATAGTATCAAGTCTGAGAGTATAGGCAACTGCACTGAAGATGACAAGATTCACTACAATATCCACTCTGGTTTGATTATTACCTGCCTTTGAAGTTTTATATTGTCTACAATGTTTTATTTTTTACTAATATTGTTATGTACTGCTATATTCAATTATACTGCTATATTCATTTATGCCTGATGATATAGGCAATTCTATTGATGATAATAAGAAACAATACAGCAACCATTGTAGATCACCTTGTACTCGGTTTTATAGGACTCTTTAGTTTCATGTTTTTATAGGAATTTGTTTTGTTTTGTCTTGCTATGCTTTGTTTTTCCCTCTAATACAGAAAGGATAGAAATAAATGTAGAGACTCATGTATGCTAAGCCATTTACACTCTCACTGTTTGACGATCTACTTTGTATGCTTTACTTTTGTAACTTGAACAACTATTTCTAAGAGGACAATATGTAATTTATCAACTAGTGATTTCTTATTGTTTATCTTTTTTCTGAAATTCTGTATTATCTCTACTTTACCCTTTACATGCTTTTTTTTCTCTTTAAATAAATTTTTTTAAAAAAAGAAGAAAAAAAAAAAGAAACACATCTAACTGGAAAGGAAATTCATAGACTGAAAATCAAAGGAAAGAAAACAATTGTTCCATGTGACGGGACACCAAAAAAAAAAAAAAAAAAAAAGCAAGAGTAACTTGCCCATCAGCTGCAGAATGGATAAGAAAGACATGGTATTTTCATGCAGTGGAAAGCTACCCAGCTATAAAGTAGAATAATCTCAAAGTTCCTGTAGGTAAACGGACACAACTGGAGATCATGTTCATGGCTGAAGCAATTTGAACTCATACGCGTGAACCCTAGCATAAGAAACAGCAGGAGTTAATGGGATCCAAAAGCAAAATAGTTAATGTAAGAGCAAAGGGGAGGAAACACCTGGGAGGGAAAGGTGGAAATTACTGTCAATTTCTTTTTTCCTTACCTTGAACTCTTGCATTGTTTACACAATTTTGTTAGTTTTGGCTTTGTTCTGTCTTGTTTTGTTAGATTTTATGCTGTCAGATGGTAGGGGCAGCTATACTGAATATAATGGGATATTTTATGGTAATCATGGTTTCCTATTATATTACTTTGAAGTCTTACAATGCTTTCATTCATTGGTTTGATTGGTTTTATTCTGTTTTGTTAGATTTTATTATATGTGATGGTATGAACAGCTATTTTGAAGAAAACAAGACATTGTGGCAGTCATTGCTGATTTGCTATCATCTTGTTTTGAAGTCCTACCATGCTTTGTTCTTCTGTTTTGATTGGTTCTACCCTGTTGTGTTTTATTTGATTTTCCTATGTGTGATGGAAAATGAGATATTATAGTGGCCATTGTTCATTTCCTGTTATTTGGTTTTGAAGTCCTGTAATGCTTTCTTTCTTTTGAATGGTTTTATACTATTTTTTTATGTTTGATATTATTGTGTGTGAAGTTATTCTCAACTATTTTGAAGAAAAGAGACATTATGGTAGCTACTGTTGATGTCCAGTTGTCTTGTTAAATGCTGTGTTGCTTGAATTGTTCTGTTCTGATTTGCTTTGTTCTATTCTCTTTTAAAAAAAATTTTAACTGAATCTTTGTTGGATCTTTGAGCAGAACTGTTTGTAGTTTGACTGTTTGAATATTTCCTATATACCCTTTAACTTTGTAACTTGAACAACTACATCAGGGTGACAGTACGTAATTTATAAATTACTGATTTCTTAATGGGGCTTTTTCTCATTCTCCTTTGTCTTTCTTTCTTTTGGAATTCTGTATTGTTGCTACCTTTTTTTCTGTTTAAATAAAATTTTTAAAATGTATAATTGCTATTGTAAAAAAAGAGGAAATAGGAAGCACTATAAAAAATATAGCTGTATGTATGTTTAGATGTGTGGGATTGATGACCATATTTCTAGGTTCTTGTTGGATTGTTGAACAGATCTGTTTGCACTCTCACTGCTTTAGTGTCCACTTTGTGTGCTTTAATTCTGTAACTTGCATAACTATTTCTAAAATAACAGTATGTAATGTATCAGCTAGTGATTTCTTACTGTTTATCTTCTTTTCTTGAAATTCTGTAATATTTCTACCTTTTTCCTGTTTTTTTTCTCTTTAAATAAAAAAAAATTTTTAAAAGAAGTATATTACTCTTTGACTCTTGAGCATTGGGTGGATGTAGTTACTTGCTTTTGACAGATTAAATATGGTAGAAGTGACAGAAAAACTGAAGCTTGAAGTCAGAGAGTGGCAGAAGCCAGCCCTTCTGTGCCCAGGACTGTATGATACTCTCTGAATGACTCATACTATAACCTTCCTTTGCCAACTGTCAATATGATATTTTCTCCCTTCTCTCTCTTCATGGGGGAGGCAGCTTTATTTTGAACTTGTAAGTTTCTCTCAGGGATGCAAGAAAAGCATCTTTGGCAAATAAAAATGAACAGGTTTGCTCACCAGAAGTTTCTACAGGACCCTCAGTGGTGGCTGGGTTGCCCCCAGGAAAGGTAATATGTCCTTACCCAGCCCTGAATTATGAGTAAGGAGATCAAGGGATACTGCTCTAATCCAGAGCCAGTTTAGTGGGTTGGTGTAGCTCAAGGCTTTATAGATGGTGAGCAGATAGCTAAAGAGATGGATCTCTTACTGTTGTATAATCATGATTCAGCACGTTCTTTGGGAAATCAGTAACTGGGTACCTTGTGTTTACTGCAAAAGAAACATTAACTTAGCTGGGTCTATGGCCTTTGGAAAATCAAAGAAGACAGGTCAAGGAACTAGAACTTGTTTCTTAATTTGGGGCCAGTTTGCACTTTGCTCAGCTGCTGAGAATCCCTGTTCAGATGTTCCTATTCTTCCTTGAAGCACACTTGATGTCATCTTGTTAGAACTTCTCCCCAGTAGGAACCTAAAATTTAGGGTAGTTTTCCTCCATATTTCTCTTTTAAAGGGTCCAATATGTGACTTTGTATATAGGTCAAAATAGGACTAAAAATAGGAGTTAGCCTCAATGCAGCTCTATGCCTTAAACTAGAACCCATACAAAGACCTGGAAGTATATGTGTAACAATGTTTCTCAAGTTATCATTCTTATGCCAGGCTTCCAAGCCTCAGGGGAAGCTTGATGTCCCTGTATTTTGGGTTGTTGTTTTGGGTGTGTATCCTACTCATCCTCAGGGGTTCATTGCCTGGAATAAATGAGAATACAGGAGAGACGCTTACAGTTTCTTCCCTTGCGGTACTTAAGTCCTAGAGGAGAGGATAAAATACAGACACAGAAGTCAAAACTCAGAGGAGAGCTGTTGAGAAAGAGGGCTTGGAGCAAGGTGTGGTGGCACATGCTTGTAATCTCAGCACTCTGGGAGTATGAGGCATGATGATCTTAAATTCAAATTCAGCCCAGACAACTTAGACATTTGGAGAGAACTTGTCTCAAAATAAAAATATAAAAACACCTCTGGATGTAGTTCAACGTGAAGGCCCTGAGTTGAATTCCCAGTTCTATAGTAAATAAACAAGGAGGCTGTGGCTCACTGGGCTTATTGGGAATGAGACTAATGTAATTAGGAAAAGATCAGTGTCTTGGTTACTTTTCCCTTGTTGCTGGGACAAAATACCCGACACCCAAAATTAAGGAAGGAAAGTTTTACATAGCTCACAGTTTGTGAAGGTTTCAGTCCATAATCAGCTGGCTCCAAAGGAGGGTGGCAAGGCATAGGGGCAACATTTCAAGGTGGCAGAAGATGACAAAAGCAGCAAGAGCAAAAAGGAGGAGAACAAGCCTCTTTTCCTCCTTTACATTGTAAGCAGGCTACCCACCCCAGCAGGGAAGAGTGTAATCACAAAATCTCTGTGCCTTCCTCTTGCACAGGTTGAGGATGTTTACAAAGTAAGGACCCTGACTCCCTGCTGAGTTGCTTAAACTTCTAAGCTTATCAATTTGACACAATGTGTCAGCCATAACAATCAGACATTCCAGATGGAAATAATAGTAAGAATAGATTTATGAATGGGTAGAGGTGGGCATGAGTTGTTTCTGAGGAACAATGAGAAGCATAATTCAGCACACAGCGGAGTAGAGAAGAAGAGCTGGAGAAATGAAAATGGATTTACACCATGATCTGGTCCAGTGGTGACCAGATCTTACAATTGCAGGGCCAAGACAATTTCAAAAACATTTTAGTAACTGATATTAGGCTCTAAATATTATATCTTGCAAAGTAAGAACATTTTTTTAAATTATCAGTTTGATGGAATATATTCAGTTTTAAAAGGAACCTTAGATTAATTCTATTAAGTGAAATTATACTATACTAAATAAAATATATTATGTAAAACAAGACAGTCATAAAAACACCAGAATTATGACTACTCAAATGAGGTTCCTAGGGTAGTCAAATTCATGGAGACAGAAAATAGAATGGTGGGTGCCAGGAGCCTGGGAAGAGGAAGGAGGATTAGTATTAAAGGAGACAGAGTTTCAGTTTTGGAAGATGAAAAGTTCTGGAAATAAATGGTGGTAATGGCTGCACAATAATGTGCATGTACCTAATCACATACAATTGGACACTTTATTTTATGTGTATTATTTATCAAAAATAATAAAATTTAATTTCCACCAGCTACACCTTACTTCCATCAAAAAGGGCCATTTAGCCTCAAAAATCATAAAAGAGCCACTGGATTTTGTTGAAAAGTTTCCTAATGTTTGGCAGCTTGTTGACTCTAGCAGCATCAGTAACAGGAACAACAGAGACTGAGCCTAAGGAAATCATCCAGGAGCAAATAAGAGGTAAGGAGCCTGGTTAAGTAGGGGATACAAGAACAGAATGAGACTCTGGGACACATAATGTAGCCACAACCTAGGACCAGTGATACTAGAGGCATGAGATCCTGAATGGTATGGGCATGGGTCATTTAGAAAAATCCAGAGGAGGAGAAGAATGTATAGTGGTCACAGTCAAGGAGCACAGCAGCCACAAGGGGGGCCAGAGAATACCCCATTTCCTTTTCTTCCACTATAGTTTGGATCTTAAATGTCCCTCTAATGTCCATTGTTAAAGGTTTGGTTCCCAGCTTTATGCTGTTACAAGTAGTGGAACCTTTGGGAAGTGGGACCTATGGGAAGTCCTTACATCATTAAGGATATATCTTCAAAGGAGATTATGGGAACCTAACCCCATCTACTTCCTTTTGCTCCCTAATGGTGATGTAAGCAATCTGCTTCACCATGTGCTCCCACTATCATGTGCTGCCTTATTACAGACCCAAAAGAATGGGGTCGCTTGATCATGGACCAAAACCTCCACAACTGAGAGCCCAAATAAACCTTTACTCTCTAGAAGTTAATTATCTCAGGTATGTAGAGCTAACTAACACATCTCTCCCCACACCCCGGGCTCCCTTCAGGACATTCTAATGGACAAAACAATCTGTACATCAGAAATGGAGGTCATGGACATAAGTCTTCCAGGTCAGACTTCTGAGAAGCAAGTGTCACAGGATGAGCAGAAAATGGACAGCAAGCAGAAATTAAATTGGTGCTGCCCAGTTAGGAGATAGTTCACCTCAAGTTGTGCAATGGAGGGAATTTCACATGAGGCACTAATTACAACAGGGTTGGAAGAGCTAAGTAGGATAAACAAGAAAGGGTTAGGCAATTTAGGTTAGTAATGGCAGGGAGTCAACACATCCCAAAGGATCAAGGACAAGAGGAAGATGAGACATAGTGAGATCTAATATACACACATTCTTCCCCATCTTGAACTCTCTGTAGCAGTCAGTGCTGATGGTCTCCATGTAAATTATAAGCCTGGTTACTCATGATTCCAGTTCTCATCCTTCTGTGCTCTGCTCCTGTTTGGAGACTTCTAAAACAGGAGTCTCACAAAGGGAGAAAAGTAGAAACAACAAACAGATGTTGAGATGCATGAATGAAGGGACAGATGGATGAACGAGTGGTAGGTGGGTGGACAGATGGAAGAAAGATTAGAGGGGTCAGTGAGGGGATGGTGCACCCATGAATGGATGGATGGATAGGTAGCTGAACATATGGATGTATGTGTAGATGGATAGGTGGATATATTATTGGGTGGGTGGGTGGATGGATGCTGGGTTTCCTTTACATATCGTTTCCTGTTGGTATAAGATGGTACTTCTCATTCCATAGTTTTCTTTTGCTTCTTAAAGAATGACGTAAGACTGCCTGCTGAGGTAGGATAGAGGAAAGAAGGAAAATTCAAGGAAGCCTACAGAGTTTGGGAACAGGGCAAACAAGCAAAGACACTGGACAGTGTTGGAGGCTTACTTGAGAGGGGTGGCCATAAATTTGCAATAGAAACCAACTTCACTGTTTTGAGAGCCTTTCCTAGCAGCATCAGATAACTCACAGGGCAGGCATTGAAAAAAGGTAAACAGATTCCTGGGTTTATTTAAGGCTGGCAATTTGCCTAGATGATTTCAGAAAAAAAAAGTCTAAGAGCAGTAGACAGCAGAATCTAAGCTGGACAAGGTAAATGATGAGTTGGGAGTAATTATAGTGGTCGTGCTGAGTGACCATACTGGAGCAGATAAACCACAGCCTGAATGAGAAAATGTGGGTTTAAATTAGTGTCTGGGAAGTGTAGCAGTTCTAAGTGATAACAGTTCTGAGGGGTCGTGAGTAGGTTGTTGAAGGAGGGCCCATTTGAGGGTGATAACAAGAAGGCCACACATTTTTGTACTTATCATTCTTTCTAATTGATGTTTGCCTATACCTGAGCCAGAAGCCACCCTTTGTAATTCTTATAGTATTTGATTTATTTTTAACCATATTGTTAAAATTTAATCATATATTCTATGACCCAGCCATTCCACTCTCAAGTCTTTTCCTCAAGAGAAATAAAGACATATATCCAACAAAAGTGTGCAAAGTGTTCACAGCAGCCTCATTCATCATAACCAAGAACTGAACACAACTTAAGTACCCACCAAGAGGAGAACTAATCCACAGCTGTGATGTATTCATACAGCTGATTATAACTTATCAACAAAAAGAAAGTACACACAAAAATATCACATTAAGTGTAGGAAGCTAAGTTCAGAGAATAAATTCTGTATTTTTCCATTTATAGGATGTTTGAGATCAGATGAAGCCAATATATAGTAAGAAAGGTCAACAATGGTTATAGGAAAACAATGCCAAGAAACTTCTTTGATAATGAAAATGTCCTTAAGCTCTATGCTATAGTTGGGATTTGCAATGCTCCCAGAAGTCCCTCCTGTTAAAGGCATAGTTCCCAGTTTGGTGCTTTTGGGAGGTGATACAATTTTTAAGAGGTGGGTCCTACCAGGAGGTCCTCAGGTCCTAGGGAGTTTGCCCTTGAAGGGTGCTGTAGAAGCTCATCTTTTTCTTTTTCCTCTCTTCAGCTTTCAGTTATGTGGTGAATGGTTTTGATCTGCCATCATTTGCTGCAACAGGGACAATTGGTCATGGACTGAAACTTCCAAAACTGTGAGTACAGAATATTCAACCTTTTCTCTTATAAAGTTTATTATATCAGGTATTCACCACAGTAATGGGAAAGGCTAAATGTTAAGAATTAGTATGTGCTCAGCATAAAATGTGACACAATCCAAAGATAGATAGAGAAAAATTTAATAACCTACCCACCCACTCTGGTCCTCCTTGAGGCCACTGATGTTACTATTACTCATTTTATAAAACGGGAGTTGTGTTACTGTATTGCAATACTCTTTCCACTTTTAAACCATCACAGGTGTCCTTAGAAGTCAACAGATAGGGAATCTAAATCATTTCTTTTCACATAAAACAATTTTGTTGAGACACCTATGTGTCTTTTATGTAAATGCTTTTGTTATCATGACAAGGATATCTTTTAGTCATGTAGCACAACTGTCCAGAGTTCACCATTCTCAAATCGAAGTTAGCTGACATCTCTGATGCCACTACCAAAATTTATCCTAAGCTACGGAATTCATTTGCATTAGATTACCTTCAAGCAAAACCTAGACATCATGTCATTCCATCTGTAATAGTTTGGCAAGTGTCTCTGAAGGATAAAATCATTTTCAAGAAACAACCACTTGCCAGGTGTGGTGGTACATGCCTGTAATCCCAGCATTCTGAGAAGCTGAGGCAAGAGAATCACACATTGAACCCTAGCCTGGGTAACTCAGTGACTTAGAGAAATCCTGTCTCAAAATAAAAAATAAAATGGGTGGGGATGTAACTCAGTGGAAAGGCCCTAGGTTCAATCCCCAGGACTGAAAAAAAAAAAAAAAAAAGAAACACAATATCGTTATATTATCATGCTTTAATATTAATAATAAGTCTTAAATATCTTCAAACATCTGTATGTGCCAAAACCTCCATTACAAATAATTTACTTTGTAGGCCCGAACCATGTCTACATGCTGCAGTTTATTGATATAACTGTTAAGTCTTTTTTAACCTTCTCTCTCTTTCTCATGCATACATACATGCATATATGTCTTACACATCTCACCACTTTGAAATTATTTGTTTAGGAAGCAAAGTGGATTTCCCTGTAGAGCTTTCTACATCGCTTTATTCTCATTTAATTATGTCTCCTATGCTTCTGTGAATTGGTAGCTAGATCTAGAGGAATGGGCAGATTCAGGGTATATGTGTGTATGTGTGTGTGTGTACTTCCTAGGTGATGATGAACATATTACTTTCATGAAGAGCACATAACTCTGATTGTCTTTCATCTTGAAGTTAGTGGTCACTGGTGCTGGCTGCCTAGATCCATGATCCAGTTTTCAATAGCATATGGCAAAGGTGGTAGGTGCCATTTTAACACTCTTATTACTAAAGCTGGAATACTGGTAGTGTTTCACAAAGGTTCACATATTAGTCCCCACAGTTGTGCTATTGGGAGGTTCTGTGGATCTTTAATAGGGGGAACCTAATGGGAGTCTTTACATCATTGGGGACATCTCTGCAAACTGTCTCTGTCTTTCTCTGTCTCTGTCTCTGTCACTCTCTCACACACACATACACCTTTGGCTCAAGACATGGTAGCTCACTTAGACACAGATTGCTGCTACCAACTGCAATCCTCAGTAGAGACTAAACCTCTTACTGATCCAATTTTAGACCATAAGCCTTCAAATTGTGAGTTAAATCTTTTCTCTTTATATGTAAATTGCCTCAGGTATTTCACTGTAGTAACACAAAGCTCACTAACACTATTATAAATTCAAGAAATTTTATATATGTCTTCAATTCATTGCAGTTAATTTTCTTTATTTCTTATCATTCAGTGGTCCCATCTTTGGCCAGAAGAGCCTCTCCAATGAGGCTTCTGAGTGTAGTTATGTCCTGTAGTAAAGTTCCTTGTTTCCTGATATGAGAAGTATCAAGTTTATTTTGAACATCTATCTCAAATTAGGAATTAATTTCACCCAAGCCTGTTATTCTTCTGTTAAAGAATTAGTCATGTATGCAGTATGCTCAGTGCTCGAAGTTTAGAGAGAACACTGTTAATAAGATAGAATTTATCAAAAATTGAGATTGAAACTTCCAATTCTATTTTAAACTTGCCACACTGTGTTTAACTACTTTCTCAAATAATTAGAGAACAAGAAAGATTCTAGGAATTTCATTAGATAATTGAAAAATAAAATGTAATGGAAGGTTTGGAATATAAAATTAGAGCCAGTATATTAGTCATATTTATATCACCATAATGAAATATTAGAGAGAATTAACTATAAATAGAAAAGGTTTATGTAGTTTATAGTTCTAGAGGTTTTAGCCCAAAATCAGGCAGCCCCATTTCTTTGGGCCTCTACAAAGGTGGTGTACCATGGCAGGAATGCATGGCACAGCAAATGACTTACAGAATCAAAGAGCAGACTCTGAGGGACCAAGGTTCTATCGTCTCCTTCAAGAGCATACCTCCTTATGACCTAAGGACCTCCCACAGGGTTCTTCTTTGTAAAGGTCCACAGTACCTCCTAATAGTATTATCCTGGGAAACAAGCCTTTCACACACAGACTTTAGGGCACAGGCACCCAAGCCATACTAGATACCTTCCAAAAATTCAAAATGGCAAAGAAATGGGAAAAAAGTATATAATAATTTTAAGGAATTAACTAAAAAATTACAACATTAATCCATAAGTGAAATATAAAACGTGATTGCAAAGACAGCATTGCTGAGTTCTACTTTTCTCAGGGGCAAAGGAAGCTCATTGGAGAACAAAAGGAATTAGAAGGAGATAAATGCAGGAGTTGACCGTGTCTCCAATGAACTGTAATTGTGACCTGGTTGGTTTTATGGTTCCTTCTCCACTGTAGGCTCCAGAAATGAATGTCTATTGACTTACCTGATATCTATAACACTAGAACACCATTTGTAGTGGGCAGGACTCAAGGGGATGTATCTTAGTTACTTTTCTCTCATTGCTGAGACAACATATCTGACACCCAAAGTTAAAGGAAGAAAGGTCTATTGACCTCAAAGTTCATAGAGGTTTCAGCCCATAATCAGCTGGTTCCAAGGCAGTGTGGCATGGCAGAGGGGTAACTTTTCATGGTGGTGGAAGACAGAAAAAGCAATAAGAGCAAAAGGAAGGGCCTCTTTTCTGCCCTCGTATTAAATGCAGGCTACCCCACTAGGGTCCCACTCCCAATCCCAGCACTAGACAATGAACCAGTCACTAACTCTAGATATAGTTGTCTTCAAAATGCCTTCCCTCTATGACTGCATAAGGCTTTGAGGGGACAAACCATAACAAGATGAGTAAGGGAAGTTTGATTATAGCATCTGACTTCCTGTGCTGGTGGTAAGAGTGCTCCTAGTTTCCAGAATTTGTAGGTTTACCTTGGACTTAGTACTGTGGATTTGTGAATTTCATTATTGGTCAGATTGTATAAACCCCAATGAAGTTGGCCTTCAATGAAACACTTGTTTATGTGCGCAGAGCTTTGTAGTTTGTCCAGGTAATTCTCACTAACACATGCACCAGGGAGAAATTTCTATTATTGAGGTCTTCAGGCTGTGACAGATGGGCTATCAAGTTCAAGAAACTGAAACAAGTACTCACTGTGAAAGAGAGGAAGTCTCTGTGCTACAGAATTTCATCAAGGGGATGCTCGTACTCATATCCATCCACTCTTGATAAGGTATACTGAGTACTTGTGATATGCCAGGGATATGCCAGGGATACACCAAAGAACATAGTTTTTAAAACACACCAGTAGAAGGCTGAGGCAGGTGGGTCACAAGGTAGAGCCTAACCTTGGCAACTTAGCAAGACTGTCTCAAAAAAATAAAGTGTGTGGAAAGGGGGCAGAGCATTTATTTCACACAAGTCCTGGTTCAATCCCAAATACTTAAAACACACCTGGAACTTACATGTTTGGATATGGACAATGAGCAAAGTAAATATGGATTATAGGCAGAGAAAATTAAAATAGGATAGATGAGGGAGATAGTGTTTTTAAAAAGGCAGTTAAGAAAGTAAAAAATGCAGTGATAGCTAAGCAAAGTTCTAAAAAAGGCGAGGGAAACAAGTGCCCCCTGGGGAAGCATATACCTGAGGAGGAACACCCGTGAAGATGGGTGCACCAGTGGGAAGAGAAGACCTGGGGAAGCTTACTCCAGAGGAAGGGCATGCCGAACACAGGCTTGGGGGCAGGACTGTGCCTAGAAAACTCCAGGAACAGTAAGGAGGCAAATGCAGCTGGTACAGGATGAATGAGGGAGTGAATGGGGTAAGTGAGAATCAAGGTGCATCCAGGGCTCGGGTCCAGGAAGGCAAAGAGCACATGTCCTCCATTCCATATTTATTCATTCATTGGTGGCTGTCGGCATCTGTTCTGTGTTGTGGCAGGCAGTGAGCCCTTTGTGGGGAATGAGATGCCAAGTCCATGGCTCTTCAGGGCCTCACTCTGCTGTCTCCTCACTCTGTACTCCATGCTCTCCTGCTGGCTCCCTCACTTCATCCAGGTCTCAGTGTGCAAAACAACTCCTCAGGAAGGGCTTTCTGGACTACTGCTTGGAAATGTTTCTTCTTGTCCTCTTTTCTATCCATCTGATAGAGTTTTCCAAGCACCAAGAAATGTTTGAAAATATCCAGAGTATTAATCTAATTCTACTTCCTATTAAATGCCATAAGAGCAGGAATCAGCTCCTAAATAAGTGCTTCCCACACAGTGGATGATCAGTGAACATCTGTGGGAAGGGTGTGCCCCTTGCTGTAATACCATCCCTTATGTGTCCTTGCCCAAGGAAGATGTATACGCCTGAGGCTGACTATGCCTGGGCTGTACAGGTCCAAGCTGGTCCTCTTTTTCTCCTTCCCCTTAACTAAAAGGAAGAGACACCCTTGCCCTTCTCTGGGGCTTCACTAGAATCCAAGACCCTACCCACTCTCAATGAGAGAGTCTCAATGTGAGACTCTCAATGTCTCACAAGCCTCCTTCCATCATTACCTGCTCTCTCTCCACCTCATCTCCATCCACTTATTACCCATCACTACAAAGGCATGCTGAGTCTTCTCCATCCTAAAAATCCCTTCTTTTACCATTGTCTTACCCATTTATCCTCTCCCCTTGTCCAGCACACCTGTAAATTATAGGTTTTTCTCAATTTGTGGTATAGGGACAAAATTCATAGCATCAAAATTAGTGGTGTGTAACAATTTGTGTGTACTGTGCACAGTGGAGGTTTCCCCTAGAGAGAAAATTTGTAGCCTTAGTTACACTCTCTCATCCAAAGGTTAAGAATCCAATACACTAGCCAACACCATTGATAAATGCAATGCTTTATTAAAGAATGTATGTTTAGAGGAAAGAATGGTCAGAGAGAAACAACCAAATCTATGTCAGGAACATGGTTCTGAGGGTGCCTGACTGTCCTGGGAAGTCATCTGCCCAGAGCTTAGGGCTGGGCAGCGAGAGCAGCAAGGCTTGGCAGGGTTGCCCCCTGTCAGCTGTTCTTAGGAGAACTGAGACACTTCTCTCACTTGCAGCTGACTTTATTTATTTATTTAGCTTTGGCATATACTTAGGAGAATGTCTTAATTTATAATCCAACTGCACTAACTGTTCTCCTCACCGTTTTATCCTAACCATGGCACATGCACAGTAGAGTTTTAACAGTTTAGAAGAACATTTTCCCTCCTCTGGCAAAAGCAGTATGCCTATTTGGAATTTTGCTGGAAATTTCCCAATACACAATGTCTGCCAATGAGCTCATTATAAAACCTCTCACGGCCTTCATGGGGGATTGTACCAAGAACTAGAAGAATCCAAGGAGTAAGTGTTGTTTCCAGATATTTTAGTTTTGTTATTGTAAAAAGATTTTTATTATATATATCACTTATCATTATGTTTACACTATCCAGTCACTTTATTCTCTTGCTATAATTCCAGAACACTTGCTGCTTCTCTTTGAAAGAAGACTGTACTTCTTTAGTCCATGAACATCAATTCTTAGTCAATAAAATGGGGGTTTGCCATTGGATCCAGAGAAAGTGAGGTATCTCCTTCTAAACAGAAGATATCTATCACTGCTTTTAAAGCCACTCCTAAAATGCAGAGGCTCATGACAATAACTCTAACAGTTATTCCTTGGGTTTTCCTTGGGTTTCTTATATGGTTGTTGGCTCAGGGTGTAAATCATCTCAAGATCCAGCTGGACTCAACGTCTGAGACAGCTCAGCTTTAGAGCTGGAAATTAATGCCAGTTGTCACTTGGAACCTCAGCAGGCTCCATGGCTTCTCCATGTGGCTTCCGCCTCTCACAGCATGACAGCTAGTCTCAAAGAGGGAGCATTCCAAGAAAAACTTAAATGAGCCTGTCCAGAGATGCAAGTGGAAGCTTCGAAGTTTCTTACTGATCTGATTGTAGCAACCAGTTTATACCTGACTGGGGAGTGAATGGAGATGAAAGACCAAGAGACAGAGATAATTTTTCTTTCTTTCTTTCTTTTTTTATTTAAAGAGAAAAAAACAAAAAACAAAACAGAAAACAAGGGAAGCAATAACACAAAATTCCAAAAAATGAGATGAACTAAAATACACTAAGAAATCACTAGTTGACAAATTACATCCTGTCATCTTAGAAATAGTTGTTCAAATTACAGAATTAAATCACAGAAAGTGGACATTCAAACCGCAAGACTGCAAACAGTTCTGCTCAATGATCCAACATAAACATAGTAATATTTGGTTATCAATCCTATACCCTTAAACATACATGCAGCTATATCCTTTAAAGCACTTTCTTTTCCTCTCTTTTTTACAATAGCAACTACACATTTTGGGTTTTATTACTCCTACATTTCTTATTACTTTTTTTTAGTTAATAAATTACATATGAGAGACAGAGATAATTTTGAGAGAGGGTGCCAGGGATTTCTTGTGTCTAGTGGACAAAGGCCCCCTGAGTGTTTGGCTCACTTAGCTTCCATTTACTTAGACATGGGAGCAAACAATTAGGATAGCACAAGATTCATTTGCCTCCTGTTATCTATAGTATATGCACAGGTAAACAACTGGATCAGCTGTGTTGATTCTTCCCGAAATTTGCCATGTGCCAGCATGCCTGCTGTTGCCAAAGGAGCACAGCTTGCTGTTTTTCTCCTTTGAGCTCACAGAGAAGGTCATTTAGGCCTTGATTCTCATGGTCTTATACATCTTGCTTCAGAATGTTACTTCTAGCATGATTCTGTGGTTGAGGCAGGTCATTAAGATCAGTCCAGATCCAAGGGGTGAGGTAGGAAAAAGGTAAGATTCCACTTGGTTGGAGCATGGGTAGGTGCATACAGGGAGGAGAGGAATTGCATTGAAATACCACCCTGTATATGCAATATGCAGAAATATGTGCAATTCTTACATGTTAATTATTTTTTAAAATGACATAAAGTCATGTCAAATACTTCTAGGTACAATGCTATTACATACTAAATAGACTTATAGTTTAATGTAAACATTATTTTTATATGGATTAAGAAATCAAAAATTCATATTACTATCTTTATATTGTGATATTCATTTATTGCAGTGATCTGCAACTGAACTTAAAATATTTCATAGCCCCAGAGTCTCCATGGTGAATATTTGGCTTTCATAAAACCTTGGCTAGATCTTATTCCTGAATAATTTTTCATTCAACATATTGACAGAAAAACTCTAATGCAAGCATTTTGGCCATGGTTTCATTTTCATAAATCTCTTTATTCTGATTCTAGTCTTTTCCAAGCTATCAAAATTCCTACCAAGTTGGCCATGGTGGTGCAGTCCTGTAACCCCAGCTGAGGTAGGAATATCTCAAGTTTGAAGTTAGCCTAAACAACTGCCTCAAAAAAAAAAAAAAAAAAACAATATGAAAAAAGAGGCAATAGGGTTGCAGCTCAATGTTCCCTGCATCTGCAATACTACTTTCTCCCATCCCCTCCCAAATTCCTATCAAATGTTTTCCTCCTTGGAGGTCTGATTTTTAAGTCCTCTCAGATGGCTCATTTACACTTTGGCCCTTTGTTCATTATTAAAATCATCCGGGTACATCCATTTCCAAAAAGCTCTTAAAGTACTTACTGACCTTACTGGAAAATGAACTGTTGGATGAGAAAAGACATACTATCGTAAGGAGTAGGGCAAACCCTCCAGGTGGGAGCCATTTGGGCTCAGTGATACTGGTCACTAGGGGGAGCCCGGAGTCCTGCATCACATCCTATTGCTCACTCAATTGGCAAGTCCTTCCCGGCTGGCCTCAGCATGTATGGACCATCATCATAGGCTTAGCTTTGAATCCCAGCAGTGCTGTTGACCAGCTGGAGCCTTGGCAAGATGGCTTAACTTCACTGCAACTCCCTCCCTTTCTTGTCTGTTGTATACAAGTACTGTAACAAGATTTATCTTTATTTATTTTTTATTTTTTCAGGGCTGAAGATGGAACCCTGGGCCTTGCACATGCTAGGCAAGTGAAGACGACATTTAGCAGGTTTCTCAAATTTGAGGCACCCCTTCTTTGTGGCAAATTTGTACCCTATCTTTGTGGCAAATTTGTATAACAGTAATATACATTATTGAAACTTTTCTTTAAATCAAATCACTATCTTTGTTTAAATTTTTGTGTGTATATCATCACTGAAAATGCTGGAAAGCCAGTATCACATGACATAAGCAGAGGTAATTGAGAAAACATAATCATAAAATAATACATATCTTTTAATGTTCTCTAAAATCAGCTTGTGTACCACTGGTGATATGCAGACCCAATTTTGGAAACAGTACTCTAAGGGGAGTAGGACATGATTTCAAAGATCTACAATCTGAGCATCCTCAGCACTCCAATTATCAGTAACCACTCTCTTTCATTAACTGAAAAAACAAATAGCCTAAATCCCCCTCCCATGCTTTACGGCAAGACTTCTGCAACTCCCCCTGTACCCTGCCAGGACTTTAGTGGATTTCCAAAAAGCTTATGTTTTCAGGCTGTGTAAACTACTTCCTTTCCTCACTGCCTGACTCCTGACAACATATATTTCAAATGGTCCAAATTTTCACCCTAAACCTTATGAGCTATAGATTTTTATATCCAACCATATGCTTGACAATTCCATTTGGACATCCTATGGTCATGCCAGTCTTAGCAGATTAAAAACAGAACTCCTAGACATATATGGTAGTGCCTGCCCATAATATCAACTCAGGGAGGCTGAGGAAGGAGGATAACAAATTTGAGCCCAGCCTGGCTGGGCAACTTAGCAAGACCTTGTCTCAAAATAAAAAATAAAAAGGTCTGGGCAGGTTGCTCAGTGTGAAGGCCCTGCAATCAATCCTCAATGCAACAAAAAGAAAAACAGAATCCCTGATCTTCGTTGCCCTAAACCAGCTTCTCACTCATCTTTCATACTGTATTTATTCCTTTGACTTCCATGAGGGCAGACGCTATGTCTGTCAGGTCACTGCTGTGTATCCTATGCATAACACACTGCCTGGCATGGAGATAGTTCCTACACCAGTTAGCTTAAACTGTTATACTACAGTAACAAGTGACCCCCAAACCTAATAACATAGAGCAACCTTGGTTTACTATTACTCATAATAATGTGTCTCTCAGCTCAGTTGGATCTATGTTCATAACATCTTCATTCCAGAAGCAAGACTGAAGCATCAGCCCTTCCTGAATATACTATTCTGGAAGGTGCAAAAGAGCACTAATGAAAATACCAATGGTCCTCAAGTTCCTACTACTGCTTGAATTCCATTAGTAAGACCACATCAATAGGGCAGGGAGGCTTTGCCCCACTAACTACTTAGGGCTAATAGCACAACTTACCATAGCATTTGATAAATGTGTACCAGATGTTGATGTAATGAAGAAAGTGTCAGGCAGCTTCCATCATGGACTTAAGACCAGAATGCCACATGTAGATTAGAAAACAGACTTCATACTTGAGACATATACATGCATCTGAAACATACAACCTACCTACTGGCTGAGGATATTAATTTCTCACACAGAGTAAGACAAAGGCATCACACATGGGTCTCAAACAGGGGCCTCACATATCAACCAGAGAGGCTAAAGGCCAGACAGCCTGCAGGTGTGGGCATCTCCTGTGCCCCTCCAACATGTCTGTCTTCACACTTGGTCTGAGTCTCTGCATCTTGTAGACATCTCACATCAGACTACCATCTCTGGAATCCCAAATGCTCAATGCACAGGGTCAGGGTCCTCATCTGTTTTGTGGACCTCACTGCCCAAGGATATCCAAAGAATCGCACTGCCACTAGGAATTATTGGGACTGAAGAATTCCTCCAAGAATTGTATGGTTTAGTACTTGAGAATCAAAGGTTTACAATGGACCCAATCCAATGGGCTGCCTCAGTCTGTAAATCAGGGCATATGCTATCCTTACTTAACTGGAGTCTCCCACAGGTGCAGAGGGTAGAAGAGCCAGGAAATCAGGACCACAAGGTCTGCAACAACTGTCCAGGTAAGAAGCTGAGTCCATGGTCATGATGGAGTGGGAGGATCATGGGAGCTTTCTGTACATATACACCTGAAGGCAGACACACAATCCAAGTTCCTACTCACTGAGTTTTGATTATGACCACCGGTACACAGAGGAGCACTACCAATTCTCCAAAGAATGGAGGAATTGGAGACCTCTCTAAGCACCGGCAGGCCAAGATTTCCAAGCTATGTTGTTACCCTTTTTCTCCACTCCTCCCAAAAAAACCGTGAAGGGGTAAGGTGTAGAACAACATGTAGCACGTGTCCGCTTTTGTGTGAGAACAGCACAAGTAGAATGTACTCCTATACTTTATTTCCTGTTCTTTTGCATTGGTGTGAGCCTGTAAGATACCCGAGGCACACATATACCCATGCCCCGTAGGGGGCGCACAAGGACAGAGTACCGCAGAAGGAATGGCGGAGCAAGTTTCTCAAACTGAACTTTTAAACTTTGAAACGTGTACGGGTATTTATGACCTGTCCCCCAGACAAGCTAATTGCAAAGCTAGACCATGCCACGCCCCCCTCTTCTCATCACACCCTGAATATCTGAAGCTGCTTCTAGCTGGGGCCTTGCAAAGCGCCCCTCTCCCGCCACCCGCGGGGTTCCCCGGGCTGGGGTGAAACTTGGGCTGCGAGCAGGACTCGGGCGCGCCGCCTGGTCTAATTTGTATGGCAAGAGCGTCCAGCTCCCCGGGCCTCAGCCCTGGCGGGGCAGTCTTCTCAGGAATGAGGACAAGGAGCTTTGTTTCGCCGCGAATGGGAACACCGAGCCCCGGAAACGCAGGGGGCTCCGGGGAGGGGGCGCCCCGCGTGGCTGCTTCGCCTGCTCACGGGACCCGGCCGGCCTGTTGCTTAGGGCCAGCTCCGTACAGCGTGGCCTCGCCGCTGCCCGGGCCAGGAACCCGGGGGATCTCGGAGCTCTGGCCAGACCATCTGCCGGCAGCTCAAAATAGGTGTCTCCAAGGAAGTGGCCCTTTCTGCCCAGGAACCCCGCGCCCTAAGGCGGTCGGTGGGCGGGGCTGGGGTGGGGTGAGGGGCTCACAGTTTATGGGGGAGAATGTGAGTTATCGCCTCCCAGCCAAATGCCCTCCCCGGTTCCAAACTGTGTTCTTTTTAAACGTATGACGTGTGGTAGGTATGCAGAATTCGTGCAGACCTTCAGCAGTTTGCCATGAACGCGTCCTTTATAGAGAGAGCTTTTGCCCAGAGAAATCCAGTGTGACCATCTCTCAGAAGCCCGCTGAGTCCTGCCCAATTTGCCTCTTTCCTGATTCTGTGGCACCTCAGGTCAGTTCTGCCAGCCCCTGGACCACACTGTATTGTTCTTTTGTGTGTGGCTTCTTTCTCTAGCACGACTTGAGCATCTATGCAGTGCCTTGTTAGGGCTATGTTTTCATAGCCCACAGTGTCTTCACACCCTCTACTGCTGACAGGCATTTGTTTGGGCTGATCAGGAATAACTGCAACGAGCATTCTTCTGTGTGCTTTTGGTGAGTATGCATACACATTTCTCTTCAGCACAACAGACCTGTTGCCTGGCACTTTGGAGTAAAGTCTTGCTGTGACTTTGAAGCTATTAGTGATTCCTTACTGTGCCATATTCCCTTCTCCATTCTTTTTACCTATACATACTTTTATGAGGATTTCTTATAATCAGCATATACTTTGGCTATATTTTGAACTACTTTGACAACGTCAGGCTTTTGTACATTTGTTCCATTCATGTTTAAAGTTATTATTAAAGTTGTTGGAGTAATACAACTATGTAGCTGTTTCCTCACCATCTCTTTAACTGCTTCTTTTTGCTTTCTGTGACTTTGATATTGTATGAGTTCATTTTCTCTCAACATTTTTTTAAAGCTAGCAATTGTCCTAGAACTTGCAATATACATTAACAATATATATATATTGTTCTGTATATGTGTTTTAGTGCTAGGGAATAAATCCGAGGTCTTACTCATGCTAGGCAAGCACTGTAGCTATGAACTGTATCCCCTTAAATGTATTTTCAAACTATATGAACTATATGTCTGTAAGTATATTTTCAAATAACAGTATTTTGCTTCACAAGTAGTACAGCAACTTTATAACAAAGTATTCCTGATTCCTTCCTTCCATCCCTCATAAAATTGCTGCCATTCCTTTCACTTAGTCATGTGCTGTACTCGTACAGGAGATTATTATGAGGATTTTGAGTGTTTACTTATTACATCAATGAAGAATAAGAAAAACAAAATTTTTAGTTTGTTTTCATTTAATTCTTTACTAATGTTTTCCCTTTTTCTCATAGATCAGTGTTTCTCACCTGCATAATTTTCCTTCTCTCTGAACTTCCTTTAACATTTCTTGCAGGACAGATCTGTTGGCAATGAGTTCTGAGAAAAATATTTATTTTACCTTCAACAGATAATTTTGCTTGATATAAAATTCTAGGTGAGTGAATTTTCCTTCAATATTTTAAATATCTCACTTCACTGTCTTCTTGCTTGTGTGGTTTATGATGAGGTCTGCAATAATTCTTCCTCCCCTTTTGGTATGCTGTTTATTTTCCTTTGGATTCTTTTGAAGTTTTACCTTGTCTTTGGTTCTTTATAATTTTAAGTATGACAGGTAAACACATATATTTGGTACTTATCATGATTGGTGTTTCTAAGCTTCCTGAATCTGTAGTTTACTATCTGTTATTAATTTTGCAAAGTTTCAGCTACTGTTCCTTCAAGTATTCCTCCTACTCTGTTTCCTTTTCTTCTAATATCCCATGACATATTACACCTATAGTAATTGTCCCACAGATGTTAGATACTTTGTTCTGCTTTTTTTTTTCCTTTGTACTTCAGTACAGGAAGTTTCTACTGACCTATTGTTAAGATCACTAGTTATTTCTTTGGCCATGTCCAGTCTATTACTCCACTGAAGGCATTTATCATTTCTGCTATAATGATTAAAATTTCAAGCATTTTATTTTTAAAATCTCCATTTCTCTGCATACCTTTTTCTTACATGCTACCTATTTTTTTTTTTCAGTAGAGACTCTGACACCATAATCAAATTTATTTCCAAGTCTCTAACTGAACATCTGTGTCACATCTGGGTCTGGTTCTAATCTTATTTTGTCCCTTTAGACTGTGGTTTTTTTTTTCCTTTTCAAACATATTTCATGATTTATGTTGTTGTTGAAAGCCAGTGTCTTAGTTACTTTTTTTGGTGCTGAGACAAAAATACCCAATACCTACAAGTTAAAGGAGGAAAGGTTTATTTCAGCTCAGTTTGTAGAGGTTTCAGTCCACAGTCACTGACTCCAAGGCAGGGTGGCATGACAGAGGAGCATCACAGAGGAGAAGACCTCATGGCAGAGCAGGCAGGAGGAAGCAAGCAGTAAGCCTCCCTTTCCCTTTTATCCTAGCAAGGCTACAAACATTTTGGTGGTGCCACCCTCCCAGAACTCTGATAAACTAATTAGTGGACTAATCCAGTACCACATATCCTTAATTCCAGTATCATACCTTCAATCCACATTCACATATCCTAGAGCCACCCACTTCCAAAAACACCCAACTATGACCTCCATGAGGTTGCTTTGGTGGGACAGCTCGAGACAAGGCAAAATAGACATGATGGGCTGGGTAATCTGAATGAAGATGAATAGATTTTTTAGTGTGATATTTTGTTATTCTGGTTTGGAATTAGGCTAGTCTTAATGTTTGCTACAGTTAAGGGTACGAGAGTTTTCAAATTCTTCTAGTGTTCTTGTCTTTTATTCTAGTTATATTTGAATTTCCCTAAAAGCTCCTTCTTAAGTAGATTGTGAACCTTGCAGATTTTCAGCCATAGTCCAGATGTTACCCTGGAGTCTTACTGTCCTTGTTCACAGTGCAAAGAGTGAGAGTCTACTCAAAGTCAATGTCTAATTCAAACTCCAAGAAGGGCCAGAGGGACTTCCCTTAACATTTGGACTGTATGAGACTCATCATGAGAGTCTTACATGGTCCCCAAACTGAAGCTTCTGTGGCTTTTTACTGATAGAACCAGGGGTGGGAAGGTCTGGGTGATCTGTTACATAACTGACCACAGGGCCAATCTAAGTGATAAATTGCAGTATGGGGAGAGGGCCAGAGCATTCATTCTGTAAAGGAATGTGGTTTGATCTTACTTGAACTCATGGCTCTGTAGGCTATCACTATGCAAAATTCCAGGAGGTTTTGGGCATGTGGTTCCAAAAATCCCTTGCCTCCGCATATCAGTCTCATACATACCTCTGGCCAACACTCCACACCTTAGTGTGGTGACAAGAATGGAAGGAAAACATTCTATATTCTTATGATTAAATCTCAGTGACCCTAGGCTGTGACCTTCACAACTTTTTAAAGACTTTTTTTTTTAATCTCCCCAGCTTAGGCAACATTGCCTAAAGGGAGTTAGAACTGGATCATCACCTATAGGCAGTTAAAGATCTGACAACATCCTTTTCTGAAGAGTTGGCTACTATTATGGAGGCTGTATGGAATGTATTTATAAATGGTTACTTATTCCTTACCTCTGTCACAGGCACAATGTAATATTCTGTGGCTTTTCACCATAACAATCAGTAACTTCTTGGAGATAATATCCAGGAAAATACTGAGAATTTGCCCAAAGTTGTGACCTTTTCAGAGCTTTCCATTCTGACTCCACTCAGCTCCCAATAATTTATCAATATGCCAAGTAGATGTTTCTACTAGTCCATGGCTTCAGCAGCCTGTGACTGGAGAAAGCTGACTTTGGCTGTGTTTCTGTGTGTATGGGATGGTTGCAGTAATAAAAGTAAAACAAACTCACAAGTTTAGATGCTAGACATCTGTAAGTCAAGGTGTAAGCAGGGACACGCTTCCTCTGAAATCTGCAGGGGAGAATTTTTTCTTTACCTAGCTTCTGGTGGTAGCTTACAGTTTTTGGTGGTCTTCAGCCTGTGGTGCATCACCCCAAGCTCTGCATCCACTGTCACATGGGACTCTCTCCTCATGTATCTGCATCTTTGTGTCTCTTTTCTTACACACATATCAACCAGAATGGATTAGAGGGTCACTGCCACACCAATACGACTTCATCATAACTAATTATATCTACTATTTTACCTCCAAATAAGGTCACATTTTGAGGTGCTGGGAGTTAGGAGTGGTACAATTTTTGGAGGGGTACAATTAAACTCATAACATGCTATTATGTATTTGAAGTGATGGCTAACTCTACAACTTCAATTCTCTGAGAATTTAAAACATAGTGTTTATCTTTTCTGCCATCGTGAGAAGGGAGTAATGACTTCTATGATCTTTATATGGAAGAACCAAAAGTGGAAGATAGTTACTGATTTTTAAAATGATTTATATCAATGCTTCAAAAACAATACAGTTTTACTAGTTATTTCATAAACTTTCAATACTACAAGGAAGTTAATTTAAAAATCTCCATTATGCAGTGATTGCAAACACATTCAGCCTCAGCTACACACAATGGTCTTGGCACACTTCTTTTTCAGTTTGTAACAGGTTGGAATTGCTCCAGCTCCTTTGCATGCGGCTCTTGTCTCCTGTGGCTGTGAAACTATATATTCTTGCATTTACACAGTGTAATTCAAACAATGGTAGCATAGTGATTATAAAGAAAAAAGTGAAACTTGACTTGTTTCAATTGTTATTTCACATGACTCATCAGAATTTTGATCTATGTATAAACACTGAACAGTAATACGGTCTTAGAAAGCACAAGATATAATAGTTTTGCTTGGTAAAGACAAATTTTAATTCATGTATGGAATATTTTACTGAGTTTGAAAACTATGTTTTACACTGAATTTTGTTCTCTTTAAACTGTTCCAAAAGTAAATAAAAATTAAGAAAATCATGACTACAATCTAAAATTATTACTACAACTAAAAATCATTTTGCCAGGGGGCAAAAATGCTCCTCTTGGAGTGTCAACTGTAATTGTTAAGCCACTGATCTGAGTACGGCTTGACTTAAGAAGCTAGCCTGTGAATAAAAGGAGGTACAGAAGGAATCAAAGAAGACATCTCACATATAAGTGATAGAAGACCATTGCTATTCCTTAAAAGCTATTGAGTCCATACATTAAAATAGTTCATCAAATTGCTGGGTGGGCAGATGCAGATATCCTATAGGGATTCAAGAATGCCAGGAATAAGGACAAATATTAATAAGGCTCCAGGAAATGTTACAATTTAGATCATAAATATCTCCCAAAGGCCATGTATTGAAGGCTTGGTCTCCAGCCTCTATCACTACCAGAAGGCAGTGGAAACTTTAAGAGGTGAGACCTAATAGAAAGAAGTTAGATCACTAAGGATATGTTCTCAAAGGGGACCCTTTGAGATTCCTGTCTCTTTTTGCTTCCTGGTTGCCATGAGGTGAGGTACTTTGCTTTGCCACATACTCCTACTATGATATTCTGCTTTGCCATTTTCTCAAAAGCAACAACCACAGGCCAATCAACCATGGAGTGAAGCTTCTGAAACTATGAACCATAATAAACTTCTCTTTTTAAATTGATCATCACTGGTATTTTGTAACACTGGTAGAAAACTAACACAGAAAGAAAGTGTAAACTTCTCATGGGGAAAAATAAATGGGAATCACTTCTACCTTCTCATCTGCAACACCAGAAGCTGGAACACAGGTTAGTGAGAGACAAAGAAAGTATACAAACAAGTTCATTACTGATCTGAAACCAAGAAATGTCTCCTGCCACACAACTAATAGATCAAAACAGAAGCCTCAAAATACAGAGAAGTAAACAAGAAAACAATAACTGAATACGCATATTTATTTTTTACTTTTTAATTAGCATGTTTGCAGTACTTAATGATCATAGGGAATTGATAATGTGTACATATTCTTAATTCTTTGTACTTCCCCTTTCCTTGCCCTCCCTTTCTACTCTATGCATCTTTTGGTTCCTGTCTTACTTTTCTCATTGCTGAGACCAACTACCCAATATCCACAGTTAAAGGAGGAAAGGTATATTGTAGCTCAGTTTATAGAGGTTTCAGTTCATAGTTGGCTGGCTCCAAGACAGGGTGGCATGGTTAAAGAGATTCATTTCATGGCAGGCAGAAGGCAGTAAGGCAGCAAGCAGCAAAGTAGCAAACCACTCCATCAGCCTTCTCACTGTCCCTTATATTCTATCCAGGCCACACACCTTTAGGGCAAGTAGCACTCAAACTTAGAGTGTGCTTTCTCATTACCCACATTCAGAACTATACCAAACCAATCAACTGACTAATTTAGCAGTCATACACCCTTGATCCCAACATCACGCACTTAATTCCAGCAACACATGCCCCAATTACAACCACCTCTGAAAAGTCCCGTCTATGACCACAGGAGGCTTTGGAGGGCACATCTAGAGACAAACCATAACATTTCACTCCTGTTCCCCCAAAGACTCATGCACATACCTTTATACAAAAGGCATTTAGTTCACCTCCAAAAGCTGCCAAAGTCCTAACAGCTTTTGCATGGCTGAAAAGACAAGTCTAAAGCCTCCTCTGAGATTTCAGACAAATTTTTAGCAGCAAACTCCTGTACAGATGAAAAAAGGTTAAGGGCTGCGGATTTAGCTCAGTGGCATAATCGCTTGCCTTGCAAGTGTGAGGTTGTGAGTTCGATCTCTAGTACAAAAAAAAAGAAGAAAGAAAGAAAGAAAGAAAGAAAGAAAGAAAGAAAGAAAGAAAGAAAGAGAAAACTAAATAAATACATCTAACATACAATGGCATGAGACAAACATTCCCATTCCAAAAGGGTAATAGAAAGGAATGGGACCAAAGCTAGTCCATAATCCAACAGGGCAAACAACTGTCCAGCATCTGAGGCAGTCTGTGGCAAAACGTGAAGTCCAAAGGGTTTGGGTGGCTTCACCCCTGATGGCACTACAGATGGTTGAACCTTCCATAGCTTCTCTCTTGGGCTAGCTTTGCTCACTCCTTCTAGCTTTCCTCAGGCAAACTGTGTTCCTGGCTTCTCCAACCTTCTGGGGTCTCCACTGCACCTTCAGCTTTACACTCACAGCTTCACACACTGCCCTCTCAGGACCACACTTGCTCTTCTCCTGGATCTTCTGAAATCTAGATGGAAGCTTTCTTGATTCCACAATTCTTGCATTCTGTCTGCACATAAAACCAGCACCATGTGGATGACACCAGGTCTGTTGCCAGCTGGAGCAGTAGCCAGGCTTCACCTGTCTTGGCTGTAGGGACCCAGTGCCTGGATTGCTGACTACTCTGAACCCAGTCCCAAGAAATAACTTCAATCTGTTGCCACTACTCTTGAACATGGTCCTCCGGGGCTCTCTTCTCAGGCTGCAAGGCCAGGAGTCCTGCTATTTCTTGTGATCTCTTCAGGCCATCTTTTCCATTGTCTTGTTTCTTTTCAGCAACAAAGTTTTCCTCTGCTCTATCTGTGCAGTTGACAGCTTTACTAATGATTATGATTCACGGTAGGGTCCATCTCATATATTTCTCACCTCTGGCTTTCACTGTGTTTTGTTCAGTGTCTTGAAAATTGCTGTTTTATTCATTTTTCTGTTTCTTGTATGGTAGGGTGGGAGCTTCATTTTTATTGAAGATTGGCATTTCTCCCCATTTTCTCATATATAGTGGAACACAAAGAAGAGAGAACACAGATAAGATTGGCCTAATTGCCTGTGCTAACTGTGGTAATTTTGCAGAATCTTGTTGTGAGTTTTGTTTATGGCACAGATTTTATGAATGGATGTGTTGGGCTTTGGACTCAGCAGACATTACTATGTGTGGAGATTTCCCTTTTGACCACTGCCGATTGCTAGTATTATAAACATGGGGATAAAATGAAGATAAGGCATCTGAAAAATTTCTTACTTATTGTGGGAAATGGTTGTCTCTATCTGATGGACCTTGCAATACTTCCTGTCCCAGTAGTCTGTATCATTTTTCACGAGTGTCTACAATACTGCACATACAGATTCAGCATCCATAATACTCTATCACTTTGCATAAAGGATTTTTTATAGTAACCTGTGATCACTGAATTTGCTGATTTCTTGTAATATAAGGGTATAAGGAAGGGGATTAAAGAAAACTCAGTAGAGTAGTACCTTGCTTCATGAATTTAATTCATCCCACTATTCTGAAAAAGATGGCCATGTTTATGTTTGTATGAAAAAGAAAGCCACAGTCACATTCATCACCCGATGTAGAGTCGTGAACAGAAACAAAATTTTGCCAAACAGTTCTGTTTAAGAACCAAACTATTCATAAACAAAAAATTCATGAGTCATGGTAGCACTGTATTTTATTATCATATTATTGGAGATGGACATGGATGTGATACATGGAACTTGGGTTAGGTCCTTTCAAGAATTCATATAACTTCTACTGCCTTAAACAAATTACCAAAGCACCAATGGGATGAATTAAGGGATATCATTTCTGACAGCCAGGGGAGCCCTGGGAGGGCTCCACCCTGATCTACTATTTCTCAAGTTGCCAGGAGAGAGGCTCCATGGGCAGAAGGGACTATTAGAGTACAGGTCACTTTTTCAATTAGAGATATCTAACGATATAAAGAGCTGGTAGGCCAACTTTCCTAGTAGGTTACAAACATGTTTCAAATTTTGGCCTTTGTACTTTTAACCTGTCATGGTGAGATGTCCAATTCACCTTGACCACTTGTTGCACTTCAGATGAAACACAAAGAATCTTTGAACAGGCTAAGGAGTATGCAGATAGATCATATGTTGCAAAAATGGAAAGAAATCACCCCAGAGAGTTAAAGCCCCCACATTTTTTCTTTCTTTTTTGAGACAGGGTCTTGCTATGTTGTTCAGACTGGCCTTGAACTCCTTATGTAGTTCAGACTTGCCTCAGTATCATGACGATCCTCCTGTTTCAGCCTCCTGAGTGCTCGGATTACAGGCATCCACCACCACACCTGGAGAGAGGAGGTCACTTTGACAGAATAAAACAGGGATCATAATACTAGTGATGGGTTGAAATGATGTCTAATATGATAACTGGTCTTGTCATCGGAATAAAAAGGTATACTAAAAATCTACTAATGATGAAATAGTGAGATTACACAGAACAAAGAAAATCCAGCTGTCTTCCACAGATGACTAGTAGAAGCATTTCATAAATATACAAAACTGGCCCACCTTCCAAGGAGGGAACAGCACTGATGGGACATTATTTAATCAGTAAACCAGCCTTAGATATTCTGCACAAATTACAAAAACTTTAAATGGTCCCTTGGACCCCTGTGATCCAACTACTGAACACGGCTTTTTCTGTGTTCAATAGCCAGGACCTAGACAATGCTGAAAGGGGAATGGCTGAGGAAAAAGGGCCAAAATTAAGGCTGTAACAACTGTCAATGCTTTAAGTGCAACTAAGGTATCTAAGTGAAAACTCAAAGACAACCAAGAGAGTTCCTGTTTCAAATGTGAAAAGTCTGGACACTGAGCATGTGATTGCACCAAGCCACTGTCCAGGCCTTGTCCAGAGTGTCATGTGGCCAATATACCTGAATCATGGCACTGAAGGACTGACTGTCCCCACTCCCAAAGAAAGGCTAGACCACCCAAATCCCTTATTACCTGCTCTGATAAAGACTGGAGGGGCCCAGGGCAACCTACAATGCCCTTGTCTACAAGTCACTAGGAACCCTGAGTGACCCTAGATGTCATGGACAATTCAATTATCCTGTTTTAACTTCCTTCTTTGAAAACTTCTCCTCTAGATCTAGTCATAATTGAGGTCAAAGAGAACCCTAAATAGAGCTTCTATACACCTGTTCTAATATGTCAATTCAAAGTAAAAACACCCCAAATATGCATTTCTGGTGCTACATGCATGTAAACAATCTAAAAAGAGGACGGGAACTTGCTGAGTACAACTCATAGAGGTAGTCTATCTCCTAGGCAGACACTGTCATTGCAAGGGACATCAGAGATGTTTAAAGTCTAATTAGAAATTTAAAAGGCTGACAGTGATATAGGGTAAAGAAACTCCCAACCTACCAGATGTCTGGTATGAGTTTGTGTTCTCTAAAACAGAAGAATGAATTATAGAAACAACAGAGGTTAAGAGCAGAATATATTTATTAAGAGAAAGAAAGTTTCTGTCTGACAGAGAGACAGAAGAGGTCCCAAGTGGTTGCCAAAGACTGTCTTTTCTAGGGACTTTTATAGAGCAAAATCACAAAGTGAGGCAGTCAATTGTGGACTTTCTTTTTTCTTTCTTTTTTGAGACAGGGTCTTGCTATGTTGTTCAGACTGGCCTTGAACTCCTTATGTAGTTCATGGAAAACATGAAAACTCACAAGGTGGGACAAAACTATAGCCAACCAATAAGATTATGAGCATAATTGCTCATGTAAAATTGATTAAATCAAGGATAAATGAGGAAGTGAGTCATGTAGCAAGTCGCCATGCTTAAAGAACAGGGACTCTTCCTGTAGAGGGTTAGGTTAGTTAACTCCTGGCTTCTTCAGGGTGATAGAGACCTATTTAGAGTACCAATTCCTGATGTTTATCCTTAGGTTGTGGGTGCATTTGTTTGATCTTTTGTTTTGAGATCTGGCCCTCAGCTGGAGGTGTTGGTCTCCTCCACAGTTGCAAGGAATCTGATCTTCTGCACCCACTCCTTCAGGGGCTCAGCCCTGTCTGACTATTTATAATATTTTTATCTAACTCAGTTGCCTGTAACAATAGGAAAACAAGTATGGTATCTTTGCAGCCAACCCCTCAGGACTCTAGCCCAGTGGTGGTGAACCTATGGCATGCAAACCAAAAAACTCCTAGTAAAATAATTTAAGATGAGTGAATATGATACATTAAATAAAACAACTCTTTCTTGTAAAATATTTTTAAAAAATTTTTTAACCAGGGATTGAATGTGTGCTTGCTTAAGCCACTGAGCTAAATCCGGGGCCTTATTTTTCCTGATTTTAAAAATAAACAAACAAAAAGGATAAATGATACAAAATTTTTTAAAAATAACAAATTAACACTAGTTAATATTTCAAAATTATTTTAAAAGTAGTTGTTCAGATTACAGGATTTATTCATAAAAATAATCAGATGATGAAAATGCAACTGTTCTTGAGGAAAAGGGATTAGTTGTATAGTTATCTATCTTGTCTATATTTACAACACATATACATGTATATATATATATATATACATAATCCTTTGCTTTCTTTTTCTCCTTTTCCTTATCCCAGTTATTCTTTCCTTTTTGAGCACACTTTCTCTTTCATTTTCACAATATCTATTGTACATTTTGGATCATATTTACTCTACAGTGACAATATGATATTTATACATGTAAGTCTGAATTATTTCACTTATGAGTATGGCCTCTAGTTGCATCTATTTACCTATAAAAGCCTCAAGTTTATTCTTTAGTGCTGAGTAATACTCCATTGTATAAAAAATCACATCTTTTTTATCCATTCCTCAGCTGATGGGCATTTGGGTTGTTTCTAAGATCTGGCTATTACAAATTGTACAGCTATAAACATGGGTACACATACACCATTGTGGTATGATATTTTCAGTTTTTTTGGGAAAATACCTAGAAGGGGAATAGCTGAGTTGAATGGAACCTCTAATAATAGTTTTTTGAGGAATATCCACACTGATTTCCACAGTATTTATACCAGTCTACACTCCCACCAAGAATGGAGAAGTGTTTCTTTTTCCCCAAGGCTCTGTTAGCATATGTTATTGGTTAATTTCTTTTTTTGTAGTTTTTTATTTAAAGAGAAAAAAAAAACAGGAAAAAGGTAGAAATATTACAGAACTTCAAGAAAAGAAGATAAACAGTAAGAAATCACTAGATCATAAATTACATATTGTTCTTTTAGAAATAGTTATTCAAGTTACAAAATTAAAGCACACAAAGTGGACACTCAAGCAGTGAGAGTGCAAACAGATCTGTTCAACAATCCAACAAGAACCTAGAAATATGGTCATCAATCCCACATACCTAAACATACATGCAGCTATATATTTTATAGCACTTCCTATTTCCTCTTTTTTACAATAGCAATTATACATTTTTAAAATTTTATTTAAAGAGAAGAAAAAAGCAAAATAGAAAAAAGGGCAGCAACAAAATAGAATTCTAAAAGAAAGAAAGAAAAAAGAAAATGAGAAAAAGCCCCACTAAGAAATCAGTAATTTATAAGTTACATACTGTCATCCTGGATGTAGTTGTTCAAGTTTCAAAGTTAAAGGGTACATAGTAAACATTCAAACAGTCAGACTACAAACAGTTCTGCTCAAAGATCCAACAAAGATTCAGCAATATGGTCATCTATTTTACACACTCAAACATACATGCAGTTATATCCCTTAGAGCACTTTCTTTTCTTCTCTTTTTTACAATAGCAACTACACATTTTGGTTTTATTACACTTGTAGCTCTTATTTACTTTTTACACTAGAGACAAATATGATATTTATAAATATGATTCTTATTTATTTCACTGAGGATAGTCTCAAGTTGTCTCCATTTACCTATGAAGGCCTCAAGATCACTCTTTTTATAGCTGAGTAATATTCCATTGTATAAAAATGCCACATCTTTTTCATCCACTCTGCAGTTGAAGGGCATCTTGGTTGTTTCCAGGATTTAGCTATCACAAATTGTGCAGCTATGAACATGGGTGCACATATATCACTGTGATATGAACTTTTCAGTTCTTCAGGGAAAATACCCAGGAGGGGAATAGCTGGATTGAAAGGGGCTTCCAATCCTAGTCTTCTGAGAATTCTCCATATGGATTTCCATAATGGTTGCACCAGTCTACCTTCCCACCAACAGTGGAGCAGTGTTCCTTTCCCCCTGCAGCCTCGCCAAAATTTGTTATCAGTTGATTTCCTGATGGCAGCTATTCTTTCTGGAGTAAGGTGGAATCTCAATGCTGTTTTAATTTGCATTTCTCGAATGACCAGTGATGGTGAACATTTCTTCATGTGTATCTTTCTGTGAGAACTGTGTGTTCATCTCAGATGCTCATTTTTGGAGAGGGTCTTTGAATTTGGGGGGCTTGATGTTTTTCAATTCTTTATATGTTCTGGACACAAGTCCTTTGTCTGAGGGGTTGCTGGTTAAAATTCTTTCCCACTCTGTGGGTTTTCTTTTCACTCTGTTGGTGATTTCCTTTGAAGTGCAGAAACTTTTCAATAATATGAAATCCCATCTGTTGATTCTTTGAAGAGTTTCCCATGCAGTTTGCGTTTTGTTCATGAATTCTCTGCCTACCCCTATGTCTCCAAGACTTCTACCTACCTTGTCTTCCAGTAGATTCAGTGTTTCTGTTTTAATATCGAGGACTTTGATCCATATAGACTTTAGTTTTGTGCATGGTGATATGCATGGATCTAGTTTCAGTCTTCGGCATGTAGAGAGCCAATTTTTCCAACACCATTTATTAAAGAGACTATCCTTCTTCCAGTGGACATATTTAGCCCCTTTGTCAAATATCAGGTGGCTGAGTGTCTTTGTAGTTGTGCTTGCATCTTCTAATCTGTTCCATTGATCTTCAGGTCTATTTCTTTGCCATACCAAGCTGATTTTATCACTGTGGCTTTACAGTACTGTTTCAAGTCAGGAATTGAGATGCCTCTTGCCTTGCTTTTGTTGCCTAGAATTGCCTTTGCTATTCTACGTTTCTTCTGTTTCCAAATGAATTTTAGGAGTGTTTTCTCTAGATCTGTGAGGTATGTCAATGGTATTTTGATTGGGATTGCGTTAAATCTGTATAACAGTTTTGGGAGTATGGCCATTTTCACAATGTTGGTTCTTCCTAACCAAGAACAAGGAATGTCCTTCCATTTTCTAATATCCTCTTCAATCTCCTTTACCAGCATAGTATAATTTTCAGCATATAGGTCTTTTACATTTTTAGTTAGGTTGATTCTTAAGTATTTCATTTTTTTACATGTTATTGTAAAGGAAGATATTTCCATAATTTCTCTCTCAGTGAGTCCTTTGTGTACAGGAATGCTATTGATTTTTGAGCATTGACTTTGTATCCAGCTACACTGCTGAACTTGTTTATTACCTCTAGCAGTCTTTTAATGGAATTTTTTGGGTCTTCTGTATAGAGTATCATGTCATCTGCAAATAGTGATAATTCAACTTCTTCCTTTCCTATCTTTACTCCTTTTATTTCTCTCTCTTATCTGATTGCCCTGGCCAGTGTTTCCAGAACTATATTGAAAAGGAGTGGTGATAGTGGACATCCTTGTCTTGTTCCTGATTTTAAAGTGAAAGCTTTCAGTTTTTGTCCATTTAGTATAATGTTGGCTGTTGGTTTGTCATAGATGGCCTTTATAAGGTTGAGGTAGATGCCGTGTATTCCGAGTTTCTGAAGGGTTTTTATCATGAACATGTGTTGGACTTTGTCAAAAGCTT